>OY759262.1:46779412-46831912 GCA_963662155.1 Lamellibrachia columna | reverse complement strand
TGGCAGTGGCAGTGGCAGTGGCAGTGGTAGATGTAGTGATAGTGGTAGTGGTAGTGGTAGTGGTAGTGGTAGTGGTCGTGGTAGTGGTAGTGGTAGTGGTAGTGGTAGTGGTAGTGGTAGTGGTAGTGGTTGTGGTAGTGGTAGTGGTAGTGGTAGTGGTAGTGGCAGTGGCTGTGGTAGAGGTAGTGGTAGTGGCATTTGTAGTGGCAGTGATAGTGGAATTGGCAGTGGCAGTGGCAGTGGCAGTGGTAGTGGTAGTGGTAGTGGTAGTGGTAGTGGTAGTGGTAGTGGCAGTGGTAGTGACAGTGGTAGTGGTAGTGGCAGTGGCTGTGGTAGAGGTAGTGGTAGTGGCATTTGTAGTGGCAGTGGGAGTGAAATTGGCAGTGGCAATGGCAGTGGCAGTGGTAGTGGTAGTGGTAGTGGTAGTGGTAGTGGTAGTGGTAGTGGTAGTGGCAGTGGTAGTGGCAGTGGTAGTGGTAGTGGCAGTGGCAGTGGCAGTGGTAGTGGTAGTGTAGTGGTAGTGGTAATGGTAGTGGTAGTGGTTGTGGTATTGGTAGTGGTAGTGGTAGTGGTAGTGGTAGTGGTAGTGGTAGTGGTAGTGGTAGTGGTAGTGGTAGTGCTAGTGGTAGTGGCAGTGGTAGTGGCTGTGGAATTGGTAGTAGCAGTCTCAGTGGCAGTGGCAGTGGTAGTGGTAGTGGAAGTGGAAGTGGTAGTGGTATTGGTAGTGGTAATGGTAGTGGTAATGGTAATGGTAGTGGGATTGGTGATGATGGTGGTAGTGGTAGTTGTAGTGGTAGTGATAGAGGTAATGGCAGTGGCAGTGGCAATGGGAGTGGTAGTGATAGTGGCAGTGGTAGAGGTAGTGGTAGTGGTAGTGGTAGTGGTACTGGCAGTGGTTGTGGGATTGGTGATGGTAGTGGCAGTGGTAGTGGCATTGGTAGTGGTAGTGGTAGTGGGATCGTTGATGATAGTGATAGTGGCAGTGACATTGTGGCAGTGACATTGGTAGTGGTAGTGATAGTGGGATTGGTGATGGTAGTGGTAGTGGTAATGGAAGTGGTATTGGTAGTGGTAGTGGTAGTGGTAGTGGTAGTGGTAGTGGTTGTGGGATTGGTAATGATAGTGGCAGTGGTAGTGGGATCGGTGATGGTAGTGATAGAGGTAGTGGTAGTGGTAGTGGAATTGGTGATGGTAGTTGTAGTGGTAGTGGCATTGGTAGTGGTAGTGGTAGTGGTAGTGGTACTGGTAGGGGCAGTTGAAGTGGTAATGGTAGTGGTAGTGGCAATGGCAGTGGTAGTGGCAGTTGAAGTGGTAATGGCAGTTGTAGTGGCAGTTGTAGAGGTAGTGGCAGTAGTAGTGGTAGTGGTAGTGGCAGTGACAGTGGCAGTGGTAGTGGTAGTGGCAGTGGTAGTCGCACTTGAAGTGGTAGTGGTAGTGGCAGTGGTAGTGGTAGTGGTAGTGGTAGTGGTAGTGGTAGTGGTAGTGGCAGTAGTAATGGTAGTCGTAGTGGTAGTGGCAGTGACAATGGCAGTGGTAGTGGTAGTGGCAGTGGCAGTGGTAGTCGCACTTGAAGTGGTAGTTGTAGTGGCAGTGGCAGTGGCAGTGGTAGTGACAGTGGTAGTGGTGGTGGTAGTGGTAGTGGCAGTGGTAGTGGTAGTGGTAGTGGTAGTGGTAGTGGTAGTGGTAGTGGTAGTGGTTGTGGCAATGACAGTGGCAGTGGTAGTGGTAATGTAAGTGGTAGTGGCAGTTGAAGTGGTAATGGTAGTGGTAGTGGCAGTGGTAGTGCCAGTGGTAGTGGCAGTGGTAGTGGAATTGCTAGTAGCAGTGACAATGGCAGTGGAAGTTGTTGTTGTAGTGATAGTGGCAGTGGTAGTTTTAGTAGTAGAGGTAGTGGTAGTGGCAGTGGCAGTGGTATTGGTAGTGGTAGTGGTAGTGGTAGAGGCAGTGGTAGTGGTAGTGATAGTGGCAGTGGCAGTGGCAGTTGAAGTGGTAGTGGCAGTGGCAGTGGTAGTAGCAGTGGTAGTGGTAGCGGTAGTGGCAGTGGCAGTGGTAGTAGTAGATGTAGTGGTAGTGGCAGTGGCAGTGGTAGTGGTAGTGGTAGTGGTAGTGGCAGTGGTAGTGGTAGTGGTAGTTGTAGTGGTAGTGGTAGTGGCAGTGAAAGTGGCAGTGGCAGTGGCAGTTGAAGTGGTAGTGGTAGTGGCAGTGGCAGTGGTAGTAGCAGTGGCAGTGGTAGTGGTAGTTGTAGTGGCAGTGGCAGTGGCAGTGGCAGTGGTAGATGTAGTGATAGTGGTAGTGGTAGTGGTAGTGGTAGTGGTAGTGGTAGTGGTAGTAGTAATGGCAATGGCAGGGGCATTGGTAGTGGCAGTGGTAGTGGTAGTGATAGTGATAGTGGTAGTGGTAGTGGTAGTGGTAGTGGTAGTGGTAGTGGTAGTGGTAGTGGTAGTGGTAGTGGTAGTGGTAGTGGTAGTGGTAGTGGTTTTGGTTTTGGTAGTGGTAGTGGTAGTGGTAGTGGTAGTGGCAGTGGCTGTGGTAGAGGTAGTGGTAGTGGCATTTGTAGTGGCAGTGATAGTGGAATTGGCAGTGGCAGTGGCAGTGGCAGTGGTAGTGGTAGTGGTAGTGGCAGTGGTAGTGACAGTGGTAGTGGTAGTAGCAGTGGCAGTGGCAGTGGTAGTGGTAGTGGTAGTGGTATCTGAGGCACCCTCCCGCAAGGGACTCTCGGAGGTTGAGGGGGTTGGCACCTCGCACCCCTCTCCCTCCTTACTTTTCCTCAACTGTGGCAAGCAGTGCCGAGGCGCACGCGGTCTATCCATACACACCAGGGCCGCCCACCCTGAGTCCTACCACTCCGAACGGACGGCTGCCCAAGTGAAGAGTCGGTGGGACACCGAAGAAACAGCCTGGTGGTTGTGGTGGAGGTGGTGGTGGTGGTGGAGGTGGTAGTGGTAGTGGCAGTGGTAGTGGTAGTGGTAGTGGTAGTGGTAGTGGTAGTGGCAGTGGTAGTGGTAGTGGTAGTGGCAATGGTAGTAGTAGTTGTAGTGGTTGTGGCAGTGCTAGTGGTAGTGGTAGTGGTAGTTGTAGTGGTAGTGGTAGTAGTGGCAATGGTAGTGGTAGTGGTAGTGGTAGTGGTAGTGGTAGTGGTAGTGGTAGTGGTAGTGGTAGTGGTAGTGGTAGTGGCAGTGGCTATGGTAGTGGTAGTGGCAGTGGTTGTGGTAGTTGGATTGGTTATGGTAGTGGTAGTTATAGTTATAGTGGTAGTGTTAGTTGTAGTGGGATTGGTGGTGGTAGTGGCAGTGGTAATGGTGGTCGTTGTGGTGGTGGTTGTGGTGGTGGTGGTTGTGGTGGTGGTGGCTGTGGTAGTAGTGGAGGTTGTAGTGGTGGTTGTGGTGGTGGTGGTGGTGGTGGTGGTGGTGGAGCTGGTGGTGGTGGTGGTGGTGGTGGTTGTGGTGGTGGTGGTGGTAGTGGTGGAGGTGGTTGTGGCTGTGGTGGTGGTGTTGATTGTGGTGGTGGTGGTGGTGGTGGTGGCGGTGGTGGTGGCGGTGGTGGTTGTGGTGGCTGTGGTGGTGGTGGTGGTGGTGGTGACGGTGGTGGTGGTGGTGGTGGCGGTGGTGGTGGTGGTAGTAGTAGCAGTCGCTAGACTTATCTATATGATATAACCTGTTATACGGGACTTCTGATGTGAAATTAATTACTCGTAATTTCTATCAAGCCCCATTTTCTTCTGCGAAATTAATGCGTGGAAGTTGGTTTACGGGCCGCGATCTTCTCCTCGTATCGCTACACTTTCCCCATCCACTGCAAAACACAGGCTCTAGCACAGGAGTTGTAACTGCCAAGTCGTCTGGTCTGCAAGACTGATATAGGAGAGGGCACTGGTGGATGTTGCAGCGTTCGGGGGACCTCTCCACAGTCACATCCTGGCCGCGGAGCTAGGGTCGTAAATACGATGGATTTGTATTCCGAGGAATGTGCCAACCTAGGAACACCGCCGTCACTCATCTGGGAAGTATAATACATATGCCTGGTTCTCCAGGGGTACTGCAACACTGAAGTGACAACTGCACGATGGGTGGCAGCTTATGCAACATGTACCCGTAAAACACTCTTGCTTTTAACAAGTGCAATGAACCTTACAGTCAACACGAGTGTGTTAGCAAATGTTGTGTTTGCTAAGCTTATGCCAACATATTATGCTGTATTTGCTGACGGTTTGCTTTAAGAGGTTAACTATTTTAGCCCTTATCTCAATTTTCAGCCGAACGTTGCCGGGAGATTAAGAAAGTCGCTGTCGAAGTTAAATTATATTGGTTCCTATGTCAATTGTTAGAATATTTCTGGCTTACAATTGGGACTTGAATCGATAAAATATATAAAGTCTCTCAAAGATATCCACGAAGTGTGATTAGTGTTTTTGAGGGCATTGTAATTTGCTTGATCTAATATATGTATGAGATCCATGCCAGAAGTGATATTGACATTATAAAACGAAGATACAACAAATTAATATAAATAGTTAAGTTCACAGCACCGTCTTCCAATATAACGAAACATTAAAACATTAACCAATTTATCCCGGCGCGCTATATATAGGACATCCAGTTTGCCTTAATTTAATCCTGGTGCGCTATATATAGGACATCCAGTTTGCCTTAATTCGCGATATAACAGCGCTAATTTTGATTGTGTTATGGCTAGTTATATAACTAAGGGAAGCTTCCGGACCACATTTCACAAAGCATATGGATTTCATATTACATGGACGTGAGGAAAGCAAAGTTCAAAGTACGGGTTTTGCTCTTTTGTTACTCTTACCTAGATGTCTCGCAGAAGGTGACATCCGGCTCTCACATAAAATAAACCTCGGCATTTCTGTTTATCGAGAAGTACACGCCAAATATCGATCAATTCGCGTGTAGATTATTATAAGATGAGTATAAAATATGAGTATGGAAACTTTACATGGCGTAATGCCGTCCTAAGTGTAGAACGATAGGCACGAAAGTCCTGGTGTAGTTTATCCACACAGGGTGACAAGTTTGTGCTGTTATCGCTGTTTCTTGTCCGAATGCGTCTAGCACGAATCCAAACTATCACCGACATCTTGCTTTCTGTACGTAAAACATAGCATGAAATGCAGTCCTGCCACTTTTTTGGTTGAAACCGTGTTTTTTACTTGAAATTCTGCATAAATCCTGCTAGGTTTCACCGGAAATTTGCCTAGCATTAAAATTATTTGCGCTTCGACCACTATATAAGTGTGTCTCTCCACGCTATTCTTCGACCACTATATAAGTGTTTCATTCCACGCTATTCTTCGACCATTATATAAGTGTGGCATTCTACGCTATTCTTCGACCACTATATAAGTGTGTCATTCCACGCTATTTTTCCACCATTGTATAAGTGTATCATTCCACGCCATTCTTCGACCACTATATAAGTGTGTCATTCCCCGCTATTCTTGTGTGATAAACACAAGACATTGTGTACTTTATCAAAATGTTTCCATTTGAAACAAATCTGTTTAGAAATGGGAAATGGCCGTATACCCCCAAATCCCCAAAATCCGTATTACATTTCATATTACGGTTCATGTAAATGTTAGGTATGGACGAAGTAAACTTAGCGGGAATTACACGGCCCGGATGTTGTTCTACTTTACTGTCAGTGATGTGCTAGCAATATTGGAAGAGGAGTGATATTTTTAGTCAGCAAGGAGAGATAAGGACAGCGGAGGTGACGGTTTTGACGGCTCTGTACCCAACCTGTCTGGTAAACAACTTTTGGCTGTTGTTGAGGCCACTGTAATGCAACAGCCTGGTATCAAGGAAGTCAAAGCTGTGGCAGTCAGCGAATGTTCTACCCGTACGATCGATACCGAAGGCGAACAAGACGGCTGATCAGCTTAAAAAGAAGTAAAAAAGTACCATGGCCTACCAACATGACATATACAGCGGGGTTATTGTCAATCGCTGGCATGGCAGCATCATGGTCGTGGTCATGTCCAACTCTAGTGGAGTTCATCCCCTGAGTCAGGCAGTGAGGTGGTCCAGAGCCCAGAGAATGCGTATCGAGATTCAGAAGCCAAAAGCAATCAAAAAGTACAAAAATACACAGCGGAAATGGATTGACTGGACCAAAACGTGGGAAATACAACAACTGCGTCCATTCCAGGAAGCGGTGTTGACCAGTATGTGTTTATCTGCTGGATGTCGCCGACCAGAAAGCCAGGCTGCTCTACCGCAGGAGTGCTGTCGAAAAACACCAACCCATGGATCTCCTCCACTTCAGAAGGAAACGCAGCCACAAATACTTCATGAAACAGGCACCGTGCTGAGTCACCGGGCAGCTAGGTGGACGTCCTGAAGGCTTGGACCAGCGTGTTCCAGACGAAGTCCATTACGACAGCATGGATCACGTCATCGTGGAGTGTTCTCGTCAGATTCGTTGAGTGGGACAAGGATGTGGTGGAAGGCCAACTGCATTACACCAGTCTTAGGTTGATTAGGGTATAAACGATGGTGATAAGTGTATTTTCAGCTTCATACATATAGTATAACCATGTATTTGTTCATGTGCCCTGTTGTGCCTAGCGTCATATAAATAGGACACCATAATATTCCACGAATAGAGAGGACAATTTCGTTCATACTCAATATATATGTTCAGGTGATGTATTTGAAGAATACAATGCGATGATGCACTTTGTTCTCATTGTTTTTCTGTAACCAGGAATTGATTGGTTAAATATTTCAATATGTAATCCGAGTGACTGACACAAATATATATATAAATATATATATATATATATATATATATATATATATATATATATATATATATATATATATATATATATATATTATATATATATGTGTGTGTGTGTGTGTGTGTGTGTGTGTGTGTGTGTGTGTGTGTGTGTGTGTGTGTGTGTGTGTGTGTGTGTGTGTGTGTGTGTGTGTGTGTGTGTGTGTGTGTGTGTGTGTGTGTGTGTGTGTGTGTGTGTGTGTGTGTGTGTGTGTGTGTGTGTGTGTGTGTGTGTGTGTGTGTGTGTGTGTGTGTGTGTGTGTGTGTGTGTGTGTGTGTGTGTGTGTGTGTGTGCGTGCGTTTGTACATAAATTCCGTTCCCGTGAAATTATATCTGGAAGCCTGGATTAACGAGGTTCGACTGTATCAAACTGTTCAACAAAAAACCGGTGTACCTGAGATGTTCGCGAATGGATCCGCCGCTGATCTCGCCCAGCAGTTTATGCGTGATGCCGATATCGGCATCTCGGGTCAAATGACGTAACGTCTTCGCCTCTTTATTAACTCCGGCGCCAAAGTAGCCAGACAGGAAGCCGATGACCACTCCGACCACCAGTGCAACGATGACCAAAGCGCCAGCCATCTTCCTCGAGAAGCCCATGTCAGAGACGACAGTGTTGTTCTTACGTTGACGACCGAGAGCTTAGTCTGGGGCATCGGATGCGCAGCCAGTGTTTATGGTTCGCCCGGAATAGTTGGCATTACACACAGAACGTGATGTCCTACTGCGCGTGGGTTTACAGCTGTTATCTTAGGCTGCAGTTGATGGCGGTAACCTTTGTACCCGGGCTGTCTAGAGGATTACTCGCGTCTGTGCTGTCTCTTGAATTATGAAAGACATGTGGAATTTGAACTACCCTAGATGGTTTCCGTTGAGAGATAGCGTACTGTAGTGTATGGTAAAAACGTGTGTAACACATATGTTTAATGCATCTGGCTGAGATGCTATAGCCTAGTGCGACCTTGGACTAACTCTCTCTGTCTCTCTCTGTCTCTCTGTCTCTGTCTCTCTCTCTCTCTCTCTCTCTCTCTCTCTCTCTCTCTCTCTCTCTCTCTCTCTCTCTCTCCCCCGCGACACTTGAGCAGCATGGGCGGTTGAATTGAGCTGTATGAATACTCGATCTAATAAAGCTGTATATTGACAACAACAAGACTTGTTAACATGTTGGCAGCACGTTTCCAGCTAGACACCGGTGCAGACATAAATACTATAATGCAACGATATGTCCTCAGACACCAAATACGCCAGTCAAAAGGAAAACCGATTATGTGGAACGGGTCGCGAATGACGCCAAAAGGTGTGACAACACTGGCTGTGACAAACAGGAAGATTGGAGAAAGCCGAGACGTAGAATTTGTTGTAGTAAAGAACAACTTTACATGGCTGATGGGATCGACTACAGTACAAGAAATGGGCCTGCTAACGGTTCATGGAGACAAGTTCGTTGCAGAGGTAAAACAGAGTCAAGTGAACGAGAGCACAGCCCGGAAAACGATGATCCGTGATCGAAAGAATACTACACTAAACGCCGTTGGTAGTAAAGGGAAATGCGTCCATTAGAAAGATGGGGTTAAAGTCGCCCTGAACTATCAGATAGCCTGTAAGCGTGAAATGGGAGATAGCTGTCATGTTTGTATTGGCGTTTCATGGCTTTTTGCGGATAGATGAGATCACCATACGTACTGGGGTCTCGCCTACCTGTCTCTTATAGCGTAGTGATGTGGAGGTTGTGCCAGGACATACGGGCCCTGCCAAACCACATCTGCGGTTGGTCATGCGGCACTTCAAACACCAAAAAGTGACAGGCCGGTTGTACTTAAGATCTTGTCCTAACTGACCGTATGCCCGGGGACATACCTACGCCGCTGTATTCGCTACAGTGGCTCCACACCCGGTCTGCTATTCCTCTTTGTAGTCACAGTCATGATTCGGTCCTACTTTGCCACACAATTATCCACGTGATTGGTGTATGCAGGCCGTAATCTTCAGTTTTTTCAAATGTCACTGATTCGGAATAGGGGCGGCCACGAGTGCCGCGTCAAAGGGGTTTACAGATCTGCAGATTCGACAAATATTACCGTGAAAATATTTTGCATTTCGCCGCTACATTCGCATTCCCATAATGCAGTTGTAAACCCCACCCCTCCCTCGGGAATATCTCTCTCTCTCTCCCTCTCTCTCTCCCTCTCTCTCTCCCTCTCTCCCTCTCCCTCTCCCATATTCCCATGAATAATTCCATAAACATTCAATATAAACTTCAGTTTGGTCTCCACTAAGTCTCATTGTGTCCACAATATTGTTATACCACATTTAGGCGTTTGTGTAAATCCTACGTGAAAATCGAAACATGCTTTTACTTAATTGTGCTCTATCACACGCTATGGATTTCTGGTCGAATGTATGGCTTTATGAATCATTGTGCAACGATGGTACAAAGAATTGGACTGACAGAAAATGCACGTACTGCTTTACAACGTGTGTACGAGATCGATCATATTATACAATATTACTTACATATGCTTGCCCAACAACTCTCTCGTTCACTCACTCACTCACTCGCAGTTTCACTCACTCATTCACTCACTCACTCACTCACTCAATCACTCTGTCTTGCCTATAGATCGATACGTGTCGCTCGGTACTCACCACGATGCCTGGGTGTTTTGTGCAGTTGACCCTTCCAGTGGCACAGCGTCTATGCTCGAACTGTCGCGGTCATTGGGCAAACTAGTGAAAGAAGGTACTTGTCTAACCATAATTTGAAGATGGCGAATTAACAGAATTGGAAGACATTATTTCACATATAATGTCATGATGTCACTGTATGTGCACCTTAATATATTAATTGACAACATACATTTCACATAGAATATTGTGAAATGTTGCTTTTCCTTAAAGGTACTGTATTTGTTGCTCATTTAATAATATAATGTTCTTGGTACTAGAATAAACATTTTTAAACAATGCTGCCCGCCAAAATGCGTTTAATAAGCCAAATACATATGTTTGCATTTTTACTGTTTCGTTATGAAAAGTTGCGAATAGTGTTTATGGCGCGAAACCACAGGGGCGGAGCTAGGCGAGGCTTGCTGTACTGAACGTGATCGCGGGATCGACGCGCGCGCACCGGCGACATGCTCGGAGTTTGTTGACATTCGAGCAACATGGCTGACAGTGACGGGTGGTTTGTGCGTGCACCGTTGCGTTCCGCGACGACGAGGAGGAAAAAGGAGTTGGATAAAACGATATTGGTAACACGAGTGACACTAAAAAACCAAAAGGGACGTTGGGATCGCCTGAAGACTGTCTTAAAAATGAAAGACAGTGAAGTGGCAGACATTCTATTCGACACGTTAGTACATTTTCTTATTATTACTATCTTAGGCCTAGCGCGAGTATCGGCATCGGATCGATACCCGGAGCCCCGGCCCTATGCTATGGCTATGTCGCATGTGGTGCCTTCAGGTCTGGTCGAGGACACCATTTGATTTGTTGTAGCCGTGCGCACGCACACACCCACATAAAATATAGTGCCTGCATGTTGCATATGTGGCATGTTGATAATCTCCATGACATAGGCTTAGTGTAGCAAAAACTCACCCATGTGCTTAGACTAGTTATTGTTGTTGCTCTCCTCTTTTTCCCTGTAGTCCGGGTGAGGCTGGCACCGATACTGGTTGATGATTTATTTTCCTCCTTCTTCATAGCTAGTCCCGTTTTACTACCGTCTCCACCAATTTTCTCCACTCCCCTCTATCCCTCATTCTCCATTCCCCTCCCACTAAATCTCTCTTCACGCAGTCCTCCCATCTCAGTCTCGGTCTTCTTCTTCTCCACTCCCTTCTATCCTCCACTTTTCGGATTCACATTTTGTTATATAAAATGCCTGATGAATAAAGTACACTAAGTAGTTGTCAGGCACCAAGGCTATGCACAGTTTGTCTTGCCGGTTATTCTATGTCTAATGTTCAACCTTATCCAACCTCACACCCTGCTCAGTAAGCTGAAACAAATGAATGTCAATCCATATATTATCATAGTGCAGCTTGTTAAAGTAAATCAGACTCTTTCCTAAACTGTGGTAACAAATATCGGTGCACCCCAAGGTTGTGTCAGTTTGCCGATTATGTACTTTCTATATACAAATGACTGTACCAGCAGCAGTACTAACAACTACATAATAAAATTTTCTGATGATTCGGCTATTCTTAGTCTGTTACATGCTGATTCTGACATCAGTATGTACACTTCTGAAATTGAAAGCTTTGTACATTGGTGTGACAACAACCACCTCAAACTCAATGTTAGTAAGACTCAATAGATGATTTTTGATGCTAAATGTATTGTTGCCGATCACTTGCCTGTTGTTATCCATGGTAAAGAAATTGCCCAGATCGGTCAGTACAAATACCTAGGTGTCCATCTTGATAACAAACTTAGCTGGAATGTCCATTTTCACAGTGTGTGCTCCAAAGTCCACCAGCGGTGGAGTTGGCAACTGAATCATGCTTATGAAACATAACAGTTAAAACATATCTATTGCAGCTTCCCAGTATCCCAATCCTTGTATACATTGTTGTTAGACACAACAATAATGACATTCCATTACAGCACAAATAGCGATTATGTTCCTACTTAGCCCATTGGGTTAGTTAGTATTTTGTAAAGAAGACTATATAGTGATTAAAACAATGTTTCAGATGGCTGTATCACAGTATACGTCCGCGGCTAAAATGTGTAGGAAGGTGGCGAATTTAGGGGGGGTATTGGGCCATGCCACTCCTTTGGCTTAATGCGCCGCTACATGGTAGCATGGTAAACTAATCAATGATCAAGCTTGCCTCCCCCGTTGACACTCTCATTGACGAGGTAGGCCAAAAAGCAGAGTTGCGGGACAATTTCAACATGTTTTCACACTAATAAACTTTCTTTAAACGCCAAAAAATAAGTCCCCCCCTCTCTCTCTCTCTCTCTCTCTCTCTCTCGCTGTCATTCGCGTTGCGAATGTGTGTCTGCTCGCACGGTTCTCATTGCATGAGTCTTCTCCAGGTCGGTCTGTCTTAGGTAAATGAGCACCAATACTTTTGGAGTATATTCCAACTGAGGGAATACAAGAAGGTCAAGTACAATCAAGACCCCCCATCATGGAGAGACCGCAGCCCAGAACTACCGCAACGCTTCACTTCGTGACGGCTTCTCTGGACTGAAGCAGTCTCCGTCCTTGAAACTAATATCACAGGAAAAGAGATGTGGAGAACAGAGTGGGGATCAACACACACCAGAAAGACGAATTTTGTCCCGGATCCTAAAACCGAAATTGCCTGATTTAGACTTCCCCAAGCCAGTGGATCACCACCAATCGCACCATAACTCTACATGGACGATGCCGACATCTGATGCACACATGTCGCACCAAAGACACAGAAAGATGCGAATGCGGCCACGACGAGCAAACCGTGTGACCACACCGTCCACCACTGCCGCATGTTCGCCTTCAGCGGAGGAATCTCCGAAGTCTATTCAGCTACACAAATCAGTTGAGCGGATCAGAAACCGAATCCTTTTCTACAGATACAACCAAGAAACTCTGCTCGGTCCATACGAATGAAGAAACATCGGAAGCAAATGGAAGCACGGGTAGGACGTATAGTTCTATCAGGGATTTTACCAATAACGAACATCTGAATTGTAAGAAGGTGGCGAATAACACACTGTAGTTCAGCAGCTAAGTATTGGTGAGACTCAACGTCGCTTCCGTGTTCTGACGTTACGCCTCTAATTATGACGTCATCGTACGCATAAGTGGACCTCTTAACCAATAGCAGGATACGCGCGTTGCGCATGTCTCGTATGCCGCATTCTGGGGGATTGTGTGTACTGAGTCCATAGCGACCAACTGGTTTGCTTGCTTACCGTGCTTTCGTAGGTCAAGTTTGTTCCTTGAGTCACAGTGGCCCTCAATATTTGTTCTTGTTTTGAATGCTGTTGTGTTGTGCTTAAATGCTGGTATGCTCCAGGATGATCAGAAACACAGTTTTAGTCTAAGCAGTCTGGATGCATTTAAGAGCAACATTCAGAAACTTTACTAGCCAAGACTTTAGATGAAAAAAAATTGAACTGTATGTAAGTTGTTATTATTTTGTTCACCTATTGGAGCCTGTACCCTCAGCATGTGGAGGATTGGCAGAATGTTTGATGAAGAAGAAGAATAAGGTGAGTATAGGTTTCCTTGGGTTCCATGTGACTTTATTTAAACGCCATCAAATCCGGGGCTAATGACCCGTTCACGGGTGTAGACATAAATACATAAAATAGTATTTTATAATAACATATAGAAAAAAAATCCGAACAGAAAGTACAATAAAAATAATAAAAATGTGTCGATATTGTACAACAGCAACGTCCACATTGTACTTTAGTACGGCTCATGGTGCGATAGAAACTGGCAGCTAGGTTCACAGACAGGCTTGTAACTTTCAAGAACTGGTCTCCGAAAAGTTCTAGGGGTATTTGACCGTATTTCATCCCAACACTATCATCAATGAAAAACTGCTTCGCAAAATAAACTCGCCGTCTGTGACCACAAAAACCAAGATACGAATATGAAGATGGCTAACGCACGTGTACCGAACGTTCCATGGTGTACTGCCAACGTGAGCCTTACGCCGTACGGAAACTGGGTCGCCCGGAAGATACGTGGAGACGGTGAGTTGAAAAAATAAATGACAGGATTCAGCGTGACATGGGACACCATCGCCAGACGGGCTGCAGAGCAGCAGCAGTGACGATCTCTTGTAGAAGCCACCTGCCACCTTGAAGAGGAAGAGGATTGATTGAGCGTGAGTATCACTTGAGACACTGCCTGATTTTCACTCTTGAAGGAGTGGCCAGCGAAACTCAACCTCCGCACTCTGACCTTATCTGAGAACTGCGTCACAGCCACATAATAGTAAATACTCAACTGTTCAAAACAAAAACAAGGCACTTTCAGCCTCTTATGAAGTGTTGACTTTCAGATCCACGTAAGCTGGCTGCAAGCTCTACACTGATTTTCGAAGCTGCATAAACTTACTACGTTGCTGTGTTCTTGGTGTAATTATTTGTTTCTTGTAGTGTTTCGTTTCCCCTGCGTTGCTTTTTAGTTCCATTCCGCCCACTGATGTCTCAACTATTTGTAGGACTTATTGATCCTGTTGAATGTCTGTCGATAGAAATGCCGTGTCATCAATAAAGTCGAAACACATGACAACCATCGGCCCAATCCGTCAACTTCTCATCCTTTCTACTTGAATGCCTCAATCGTCTTCTTCTGTTCCATCAATGGCTGACCTTAAAGCAAGGTCAATAACTATAATAAAATGTATGGCGCAAGGGTGTGTCCTTGTAGAAAGCACTACAGCCAGAATATCATATCGTCGGTTTTCTCATCACGAAATATCACTTATGCTATGGCATTTACGATTTGTTGAGAGATCTCGTAAGCGTTAAGGATATTTAACATTATTTCATCATATTTATAACCGTTCCCGATATACGAAAACAGTTTCCTCTTAGCATATTGCGTGGCGTTGTGACTGTTTGCAGCACAATTTTTCTTGGGCAAGACTATCATATGTAAAACATAAATTAATAAGAAATCTTAAAAGCCCCTGTTAAACGGCAACATTTTCTAGATAGACACAAAACCAGAATGCAATGCGGAACATGCGCTTCAATTATTCCACTAAAAGGCAATGTTATTGTCTATACCATGGAATTAACTAAGCACTACCGGTATGCGTCAATGATGCACTGGGAACAGTGTTGGATGGTATAATTGCAATGAAACTTTCTTGAGTTAAGCCCAATAATCCTATCAGTTTGTCAAACAGTCCTGTGAAAGCGAGTAGGCAGTCCCAATCACTGCTGCGTCTTCTGATAGAGGTTATTTGGTGACGCAAGTTTGGGATAGTATAACCAATGCACTGATTACCGTTGCCGAAATCATTTCTTTGTTTGAGTATCTGTTTTTTTCCATGAGTTCTGTGGTGATTATGGCTTCTTCAGGTAAAAGTCATTTACCATTCTGCTTGAATATTACTGTTTTACACAACGACTGTACTGTTTCGTGACTTATGTTTGTCTGCACGTAAATGGCTAAGGGTAACCAACTCATTGTTTTCTGTATAATCATTTATAAAACTTGAATTCCATAAAACAGTTCCCGCCTCAGATCAATACCACATTTTTTGACAATATGGTTTAAAGGTTTGATCCATTTGAAAAAAGGCCTAAGCTCCTTGAAGCCTTTTGCCCAAAATCAGTCGCCCCATATCTGGTGTGTGCGTGTGTGGGTGTATACGTGCGTGCGCGTGCTTGTGCGTGCGTGTTAATGAACAATAATAATAATAATAGGGATAACAGTTTTCTAGTTTGCGTCTTAAGGTTATTTATTGTTATGCAGGAAATTCTAAAGGCAGATATGAGCACGATACAAATTCGCGGTAGATGGACCTGCTAGACCATGCACACAGCACCCATCACAACAATGTTTACATGTTTGAGAAACTGCTTATTCGCAAATGATACGAAGCCGAATGGAACGTTGGCATTAGTAATTTTCTAATGAGTGATTTAGCAAGTCCTAAACAACTCTGAATGTTGGTAGCTGCCTCCAGACTCCATATTATGACGCAAAGAGCCTGCGATTACAGCCACAGTGTTACAAAACTACATATAATAGCAGTTACTCTATTATTCGACGTCATAATTATTAACCACGTGACCAATTATTGCATTTCAGAAGTCGACAGGCTCATCAAGAGAGGCGGCGGCTGTTTCTATGAAGAACGTGATAACTGCCAGTTCTTTCCTGACTGCCCGCCATCTTGTGTGCTGGTCTGGATCTCGCGAGATCTCGAACAAAGCGTCACTCAGCCCCGGGAAACTCGAACCTGCATACTGATTGCGTATACTCGGCGCAAACACAACGTTTCTGAAACGAAACACAACTTTATCGTTGTTGTTTGTTTTTTATTAATGTTGTTGCTGATAGTGTAATATATTGTAGTTGTTGTTTCTGCTGCTGCCGCTGCTGCCGCCGCCGCTGCGGCTGCTACTGGTCTTGCTAGTTGCTGATTTATTTATAAGTCTGTCGTACTTTCTTCGTAGGATCTGCTTTGAAACACTTCAGCTCTCTATAATTTCAACCAGGCGTTATGGTAAGTACACCGATTCAGTTTACCGGAAGATTTATCGTGTCACGGTGACTTTATCCATGCTTGTGCGTGTGTGTGTGTGTGTGTGTGTGTGTGTGTGTGTGTGTGTGTGTGTGTGTGTGTGTGTGTGTTGTGTGTGTGTGTGTGTGTGTGTGTGTGTGTGTGTGTGTGTGTGTGTGTGTGTGTGTGTGTGTGCGTGCGTGCGTGCGTGTGTGCGAGCGTGCGTGCGTGCGTGCGTGTTTGTGTGTATGTGCGTGCGTGCGTGCGTGCGTGCGAGCGTGCGTGCGTGCGTGAACTCAATACATGTTCCAATGCCATCGTACCATTTTTGAAACCAGCTTTGGTATCAGACATAACATGGATGTGGTAAAATAAAACTAAACAGACACATTCATGCAGTGAAAGTGAAAGTAATCCGTAATTTAAATATAATGTGAGAACCGCATTATTTTGAATGGTGGGACAGTGTGAAGAGGTTCAGTAATGCCACCGACCGTGTGAGAGGACGGTCAGGAAGGCCCAGAGGATCGATGAAGGCTCGCTCCAACTGCATCATCTGGTCGTTAAGTCGCCGGACTACCAGTGGGCTGTAAACAAGACATAGTGGCTTAAATGAAAGCGAAAGGATTTCTAATTTGTATATAATAGTTTGGAAAGAGTCGAGTAAAATAGCCGAACTACTGCAATGCTCAGCAGTCCGGCAAATAGTTATAAATAATGATTTCCATGTATTCATAAAAAAAGTAAAAAGCATACATAACTCTCAATAAATCACAGAGGTCTGCGCGATACAGCGGTGCACCAAAGACATCACTTCGTACTTCGATCCCACAATACACCGTTCGTTCATTGGATCGCTTCCCTCTAGTTCAAGTTGTTCTGGTTCTAGTTGTTTCCAGCACTCGGCAACGTTCCATTAACTGACTAGTCTGTATGTTGTGGTTACTACAATTGTATCGTGTTTCTAGGTCTCATTCAACATTCAGCCTTTTATAGAACATTATCGCCAAGCCGACCATTTTTACGCTGTGGGTGAGGGTGGTCACTGCCAGGGTGCATGTCGTCCTCAATGGTTTTTTACGTCCCTAATTAAATGAGACGGGACCGACATTAACGTGATCATCCGAGTCACGAGGGACACACAGTCCCCAATGTTGAGAGCCAGGTTTTTACCGGGTCTTGAACTCAGAAGTCTGTCATGTAAAGTGGATGTACTGACCACTACACTACCGCGCCTCTCCCTCCAGCGTATACACTTTCTTCCATTATATTAGGTCGATGCATTTTGGCTAGATACTAAAACCGACAAATACATTGCATGCATAACTAATACTCCCCGGAGCACGGGTAAACGAATTGTGGAAGTGGGCAACCGTGAACAAATGACAGCAATTGCTTACTTATGTCGGTCAACTGATTCAACGCGCCTCTGAAATTGTTCCACGGACGAGCGGAATTTGGCGACAGCCACTCGAAGATATTCTGTTCAAAAGACGGATAATCATCATCAAGATATCGTTAAATACACGAACACAACGTCGTGTGTGTGTGTGTGTGTGTGTGTGTGTGTGTGTGTGTGTGTGTGTGTGTGTGTGTGTGTGTGTGTGTGTGTGTGTGTGTGTGTGTGTGTGTGTTTGTGTGTTTGTGTGTGTGTGTGTGTGTGTGTGTGTGTGTGTGTGTGTGTGTGTGTGTGTGTGTGTGTGTGTGTGTGTGTGTGTGTGTGTGTGTGCTGTATGTGTGTATTTGTGTATATTTGTGTGTATTTGTGTGTGTATGTATGTATGTATGTATGTATATACGCATCGCGTTCGTGCGTGTCGGTGAGTGTGCGTGTGTGCTGGTGCGTGTGCGTGTGCGTATGTCTTGATGACCAGCGTCAGCACGTCAAACACACAATACAAACAGGCGACCAAATAAACAAGAACATGATTGACAAGCTCAACGGGCACACAAAAAGGCAAGGTTTCAATTTCTGATGCTAACGTCTCCTTGTTTTTCCTAAGATTATCCCTCAGTTTGAGAACAACATTAAACGAACAACGATTGAGAGGAAAGCAGTTTACGCAGAACAACAAAACAATTACCTAACCCTTCGGCCAGTCCGTGGTCAATCATCAGCGAACCGTGGTGCACTTCAATGCGTTTCGCGTAATCTTCAATGGCTGTCGCGAAAGACTGGACGTCAAAAGGCAGAATGTAAGAGTCCGCCAGGAGGCGCGCCAATTCGCCCCATACTTGTGTAGTTGCTTTGTGGTACTGAATAAAAACCAGTCCGTCAAGGCAGCAATTCAGGCGATTAAACTAAATCAATGATCTTTAGTTGATTTTGCTTGACGCACTGGATAACGGTTTCAATCCGAGCAATAATCGTGTTATAGGCGTGGAGGCGTGGGACTAGGGCAAGCGCCCACCCCCCCCCCCGTATTTGCAGAGTACATCATTGGAAAGGACCAATACGAACATGACAGGATTCTGTGGATATTAAATAGGTAAATATTGCTAAGTAAACATATAACAATTCATCCAGATAACTTATAACAATTCATCCAGATAACTCTCTACGACGTATAAAAATATTGCTAAGTAAACATATAACAATTGATCCAGATAACTCTCTACGACGTATAAAAAGCAATACGTTTCTGGGATTAATACCACCGAAATTCAGAAGCCCCACTTTTATAGGCGCTCTACACCAATGCCCATGGTTTCCGTTTGGTAATTCGAAAGAGTCGAATAGAAGAAATACTGGTTAGTTGAGAGAAAAGTGCAACTTACGGCAAACGTTGGATCCATTATCTTGTCGACGAGGTGGAACGTTTCGTAGACCGAGTGGTATAACGGGTAGGAGGAAAGACGTTTCCCGTCGAAACGATAGCGAAGATCGGCACAAGTGACTCCAACTTTCGAGATGAAATGTGCAAAATCACTGCCTGAGCCAAGTAGTGGAATCCTATAAAATTGTAAACCGCAGGATTTTTGAAGACTTTTGAAGGCTTACATGTCGTTTCAAAGAATGTCTTCAGATATATGTGTGTTATCATAAGTAATGTTAGCTACTCTTTCGTGAAATTTAGACATTTCATATATCTTGACGACTTTGCGAAGTTTCAAGTTGCAAGACAGGACAAATTGCGCTCAAACTCTTATTACGTAAAGAAAAACAAATCATTTACAAAACGTGGTAGGGTAAACGTCTTACTGTTACTATTACTAGTAAAGCATCACGTATATGCTGTGTACACATACTCGCTCCAATTGTATATACATATATATATATATATATATATATATATATATATATATATATATATATATAATTGCGCTCGCCACTAGTACCTGTATCATATTAGTGCCCTACCTTGGTTTTCCAGTGGGTTTTCCGTTGGCGTCTTTCTGCGGCGTGCGGATGGCCCAGGTATCATATACTGTCTTTCTGCCTTTAGCAATCTCGTCCTGGTTTGGGTTCGGCACCTGGCGGCGATTCAATTGTTTGATAACGAATGACTAAATGCAAAACAACGAAGAAATCGTGGCACAAAGAACGTTAATACATGACGATTTGTTGACACCGAGTGATTAAATTTGTTTGAAAGGTCTACATTTAACTATTACATGTCTGCAATTTGCATAGAAACATGTACACGACACAATCTGAAATTGTTATGTGGCAACAAACAAAATAATACATTCGAACAATATATTGGGAGATACTTCGGTATGACTTCTCAACGACGAAATAACCAACGATTCGCGCGGTAGCTCGGCGGTCAAAGCGACAGACAGTCACTCGAGGACCGGGGATTCGTGGCAAGAACGAACAGCAGCAATTGCAGCGTGACTGGATACTTCAACGGAAGTTGTAATGGTGTTGGTGCAAACAGGCCTGAATGGGACAGAGTGTAACGTGCTCCGAGCAGCGAATGTTGGATTGGGCATTGAACGTATTTCGTGCGGTATCGATTTAGTGAATAAAATAACATAATGAATATCATATCGGTATGAAAAACAACCAGTCACCTGCTTTGCAGAATCGTATAGAGCACGAAACAACATCGGTAGAGCTCGCCCTGCGAAAGTGTAGTTACCTGTTTGGAGAGATTGGTGGACAACATTCAGCAGACAGTTACCCAAAGACACAGAGCAGTAAATATGTCACACATATTAGGTTGTGATGTTTATATACAATTTAGTGGTTAGCATTAAATTAAACAAGTCCACTGAAAAGACCATCAGGCCCTCCAATAGTATAATTGAGCAAACAACTGTGTGTACACTATAACATAAGCACACACGCACATACACATCCATTATGCCAATTCTAGCCCTTTTAAATGTTGTGACATACGACACAGTTTATAATTGTTTCATCAGTTGCATGTTTGCTAGCGTTGTGTCGACAGTTATACGATCACAATTTACTAAGGGTTTACGAAATCATTTATTCGTGCATGGGTTATTGAATGCGGTTTGAGTATTGCATTCACGAGACACATGCGTAAACATAATTGAATACGTTATACCTTGCACTGATATATCCACATTCACGTAGGCAACTGCCCTGTTGCCAAGGATGTGTCCAAAGTTCTGTCGAACAGAAACGATCACCAGACAGTAAGGTCTTTCATTTATGTAACTATTTGGTTTCCAATATTGTTTATTCATGGCAATTTTAGTAAAGTCACACAACTATATATAACTATACATGTATATAAATATATATATATATATATATTTAATAAAATATTAAATAACTATATATATTATATAAAACTATATACATATAAATATATATGCATATATATGACTATATATAACTATGTATATATATATATATATATGTATATATATATATATATATATATATATATATATATATATATATATATATATATATATATATGTGTATATATATATATATATACATATATGTATATGTATTATATACAACTATATATACATATATAGTTATATATATATATATATATATATGTGTGTGTGTGTGTGTGTGTGTGTGCGTGCGTGCGTGCGTGCGTGCGTGCGTGCGTGCGTGCGTGTGTGTGTGTGTGTGTGTGTGTGTTAATTGTGTGGTGACTTTACTAATACACACACATGCGCACACGCACGCGCAAGCACGTGCAAACACGCGCAAGCAAGCACACAACACGTGTAGTCAAACAAACAATATGCCGGCACGTATTTTGTATTTTACCCTCATCGTTATACACACCTCGACCCACTCCCGTGATCCAATGAGGCCCTGTTCCTCGGCTCCCCACGCACAGAAGACAATTGTTCTTCGTGGACGCCAGCCTACAAACATAGACGACGACTTACGAAAGTAAAAAAGACGTTCCTTGCAGCAGATGAAAGGCAACGTTTATTTAAAGTAAAGCAACGTTTCACAATATTCTATGTGAAACGTATGTTGTCAAATAATATATCAAGGTGCACATACAATGACATCATGAAATTAGATGTGAAATAATGTCTTCCAGTACTGTTAATTCGCCGTCTTCAAATAATGGTTAGACAAGTACCTTCTTTCACTAGTTTGCCCAATGACCGCGACAGTTCGAGCATAGACGCTGTGCCACTGGAAGGGTCGACTGCACCAAACACCCAGGCATCGTGGTGATTACCGAGCAACACGTATCGATCTATAGGCAAGGCAGAGTGATTGATTGATTGATTGATTGAGTGAGTGAGTGAGTGAGTGAGTGAGTGAGTGAGTGAGTTAGTTAGTGAGTTAGTGAGTGAGTGAGACTGCGAGTGAGTGAGTGAACGAGAGAGTTGTTGGCAAGCTTATGTAAGTAATATTGTATAATATGATCGATCTCGTACACACGTTGTAAAGCAGTACGTGTATTTTCTAATGTCAGTCCAATTCTTTGTACCATCGTTGCACAATGATTCATAAAGCCATACATTCGACCATTAATCCAAAGCGTGTGATAGAGCACAATAAACTAAATGCATATATGCACACATGTACAGTATATTTTTCGATTTTCACGTAGGATGTACACAAACGCCTAAATGTGGTCTAACAATATTTTGGACACAATGAGACTAAGTGGAGACCAAACGGAAATTTATATTGAATGTTTATGGAATTATTCGTGGGAATATTTTGTTCAATATTCCTTCTCACAGAGGACGACACATGAATGGAACAACTGACCAAGTGATAACGATGATGATAGCAGTGCGAACGTGATTAAAACCAAAATTGACAAATATATCAGACGGGCCAGTTACCCGTATATAAGTAATCTCATATGCCCACTTGAAGTCAGGTTTGTCTTAACTTTGGACATCAATTTTGTTAAATCTTCCTAAATCAATCCCAGTGACGATCTCAGTTTGTTTTTGGTTACGTACCCGGCTCAATGGCGCCCTCGATAAAGCCAACAACGTTGTAGGTTGTCCGATTTTCGTTGTGCGTTGAAATAAACATTTGAATATTCCTGCAACAAGAACAACGTAGTTAATTTAGTTAGTATTCTGGGAAAACCACAGAACATGCATGGCTTGCTAAGACACGTTGCACGGGGAGAAACGGCAGCCACCAATCTGTTCCACTGATCTACATTATTATATAGGTGGTCTTCTAGTCATAGTCCAGGAGCATTAAGGTTTAACATGGAAATAAATAGTACAGCTCAATTTTGTTTAGGATAGTTGCAAATTACCATATTAAACAACTTAACAAAAGTCGTGGTGAGTGAGATGTGATGAGATGTGATGAGATGTGATGAGATGTGTGAGGACTATTATAGTCTGTAGGTCATTTGGTTTACATCACTTCCGTTCATGAATCCCGCCGTGCAGTTATTGCGACAACATGAAATCTTAACAAAAACTATTAGCCATAACACCACAGATGACAAACATAATTACTGAAACATATCGCTCATTAAGGAGAAAGGTGTAATTATGGGGTAAAATGTTTATGTTTGATGTATCGTATTTGCTATCAATTTAAAGCTTATGATCTACTGAATGAAGCTGGCTATAAAAATATCCAGTGTTTGAACAATTATACCAGGCAGTGTCGTTGAAGCCAGGCCCTAGTCGGTAGGTGATGGGCATGGCCCCCTTCCAACTTTCTGGGGCTTCGTCGCCGTCGAGGTTTCTGCAAATGGATACGTCGTCAATACTCACGCACGGCACACAAATGTAGGAAAATCTGCCCACGTTATAATAATAAGGGGCTATCTGACACAATTTATTTTAACCGCTAGACGAAGAATATATAGCCTGCAATGTGTTATGGGATTGCGGTCGACATGACCTATTTGTATTTATTATAATTCATGTTTTTAGGAGCTGTTGCGAAACAGTTTTCAGTGTGATGTGACTCCCGACCACCGTTCACTGGGAGAAAGTATTCAAAATAAACTGAGAATTTCTGAGAACTTCATCATGGGATATTTATATTACTGGATAAGTGACTTAGCGTCGATGAAATAAATAATTACACAGGTTAATTTGTTGTGCGATTGTTTTGCCGTATTATAAACACACTCCGCGAGACAGTCGGTCGAAGGATGGTTATTTGAGCTAGCAGAGGCGCCACGGGTCAACTCAAGTTTCGTTTTTTATATTTTATGTAACTTACTCCATGAATATTTTTGCATCGTCAAACCCAATCGGATGGACCGGAATCTTCAGAAGTTTCTCTTCTCCGTCGGGAAGGTAATATGCACTTTCTGCAAAATGTACACTCGCTGCACCATATCAATAATGCATAACTTTGCATAGACGTTGTGAATACAATCCTGGTTTTGCTTGCACGTAGTAATATTATTCCCAATGACACAAACCTCCTAATATGGTAGTCACATTAATTGTATAGGGCATATATATATATATATATATATATATATATATATATATATATATATATATATATATATATATATATATATATATATATATATATATATATATATATATTTATATATATATATATATATATAAAACATGAAGTAATAATTAAAAATATCACAAAGTATGATGAAGTCCCTGCCATGGTACGTTAATAGTATTTCGCATGGTTATTATCATAATATTGCTCTCAAGGACATCTTGAAACTTCAACGTTTGCAAATTGTTTGGCAAGGATAGTTACCTGGTCTCCTCGTTTCTCTCACTTAGCACTACTTCTTAAATCATTGCATTGGCTCCCTGTCCGATATCGCATTATTGTTAAGATCTGTGCAATTATCTATCAAGTAACATAACACCATTTCGCCGTAAACTAAAAACCCACTTGTTTAAACTTGCTTATCGATTATGAACTGCTTAACCCCTTTTGTTTTGGTGCGCTGCCGAGCTTGGGTCTCCCGAGGATTTTAGCGCAATATAAGTATTTTATGTATTAATATTATAACAAAATATGCAGAGTGCCATCTTAGTATGAATACCACGCCGAGAGGTACGCTGAACATGTACGGTTGATGGAACTATTGCAGGATACATTTTAGATTCGATCCCATAAACGGTATCTACAATACCCTTAAGTCAAATAACAAATTAAGCGTAATTAAAATATTTCCTTCGGCTTCAGGTACAATGTATTTTCATGTAAGTTTACATAGAAAGTCAGTTACAAAGATGTCATCTAACTGTAAAATTACCAATCAAGATGAAAAGAGTTTTGTTTGTATTAAATATAATCTTGTTTTTTGCAGCAATCATTTCATGGAAGAACAAGACAGGACAGCCCAGCCTTGACATCTGTCAGCTCTCGAAGAAAATATATGGGACTGGAACCTGAATAGCTGACAACGTCCACGAGGAGACTATTGGAGACGGCATCGCTTGGCTCCAGTGGCCGACACGAAGCAAGAAGAGGAGACACATCACGCAGTAGACAATCCCACCTGTGCCTGGGTATCCGGGAGTGAGCGGGTCAACATCCATATTTAGAGACCCTCGTTGCACCCCAGTTCCCGGAAGCCACCATGAGTCGGGGTAAACGGAATGTGTTTTACTGGCGCTGTAGTCTTTCGGGTCAGAATATAAGATCAACCCACTCCCTCCAAACAGCTGTGCATGCTTCGCCTGCAAAGATGCCGACGGCATTAGGTAATTGAACGGTAATGCTGCGCCAATAGACAACATTAACATTAAGGGAAATACTTCTCATTTAGAACAAGTAGGAAGATTAGGCACATATTTGAAACGAACCCTAGTAATAGGCAAATAACGTATACACACAACACACAAGCTTTCCTTCTGTTTGAATATACTTCCGGCTACTTGGACTTGGTGCAGCGACTTGAATTTGGCGTAGATCATTTACAGAAAAACGCGGTATATCAAATAGAATAAGTATTACTATTGCATATATATTATACACAAACGTATTGTAGACATATATTAGGAAACAGGTTTTGTTAATTATTAGTCAGAGGGAGTATTTTAGAGTAAGTTAGTTTCGGATTCTGTCAGGGAATTCAGCGAGCGTTAATAGGGTTGTTTACCATCCGAAAATTGAGATAGCATAGTGAATAGTCAGTAACATTGGAATATTGGTTAGAATAAGTATTAGTATTATACATATATTGTTCACCAACTTCTTGTAGACATATATTAAGAAACCGTTTTTGTTAACAGAGGTAGTATTTTTTCCCGGATTCAAACTCAACGAGTGATAAAAGGGAGTTTGTTTACAGGTCGTGAATTCAACCCGTGCATCGAGCTATCGTTTACATTGGCTAATATATATATAAGATAAAGTGATTTATTTACTTAAATTACATACATAAGGTAATATCTGACATAGTGGTAATAAACGTTTTCGGTAAAAAGGAATTAACAGCAGGATTTTAGCGTAAATTAGTACACACTGACTTCGTTGTTTTGTTACACAGTGTTCTCCGTATTCGCTAGGTGGCAGGTTTCTTTTTCTCATGCGAGGTTAATAGACGACACAGTTAGCAAGTATATTAGCCTAAAGTGTTCTTTTGATCACAAAAACAGCCTTATTCAAGGCTAACGTAGCAAACTAATTAAAACTAAATTGTATGATGGCGACGTGCAAACGGCAGTTAAAGGCCACAAGGCACTTAATTTGTGGCAGTTGCAGTAACTGGGTGGACTTCGTCAAGTCTGGGTGCGAGAAGTCCTGGGCTGAGGTCCAGGCAGATAGTTTTAGTTTTGAGTATAGGGGATGTACGAAGATGAAGGAACTAGAGGTGGAGTTGGAAGAGCTGAGGCTGCTCGTTGTGGCAATGGTGGGAAGCGAACAGGGGGGTTGTGCCAGTAGTTCAGGTGGGGGAACAGTAGATGATAAAGTGGGGAAAGAAACAAGAGATGCTAGGGAGAGCTCACCGCAGCCTGGGAGGAAGCTGAGAAGAGGGAAGGTGACAGGACGTAAGTAGACGGGAAGGAAAGGAACGGGAGGGAAGACAACCGGAGTGAAGGAGAGGGGAGTAGGGGAGACAGGAGGGAAGGAGAATGGAGTGGGGGAGACGGGAGGGAAAACAACCGGAGTGAAGGAGAGGGGAGTGGGAGAGACAAGAGCAAAGGAGAATGGAGTGGGGGAGACGGGAGAGAAAACAACTGGAGTGAAGGAGAGGGGAGTGGGAGAGACAAGACCAAAGGAGTGGGAAGTGGGGGAGACAGGAGGGAAGGAGACAGGAGGGAAGGGGTCAGGACAGAATGTGATGGAGGGGATCGAACGGAAGAGTTATTCTGCAGCAGTGATAGAGGGGGTGAGGAAGAGAGCGAGGGTGTTTGTGGGGGATTCGATAGTTAGGAAGACCGACAGAGTCTTAAACAAGGGAGATGATGTGGTGGTCTGCTTGCCTGGAGCCAAAATAGAGGCGATAACTGAGAGGGTAAAAAACATCGTAGGCTCGGGTAAGGGTGGATCTGTTTTAGTACACGTAGGGACAAATAACGTAGAGAGGGAGGGTACAACTGCCATAGTTAGGAAACATAGGCAGTTGGTCAGAACACTAAAACAGACGCGGGTTGAGCAGGTAATACTGTCAGGAATTTTACCTGTAATGGGCAGGAGGGGTCACAAATATCGAAATTATCGGGGGATGGCAATTAACATGTTAGTCCAGAAGCTATGTAGGGAAGAGGAACTTGGATTTGTGGATTTATGGGGAAGTTTTGTTGGGAGGGCTGATATGTACATGAAGGATGGGCTTCATTTAAGTGGAAAGGGGGCGGCAGTATTCGCGGACAAACTTTCAGCAGCAGTAGATAGTGACTTGGGTACAATGACAAATATTTTTGGAAGTAAACATTCTTTAAACTAGAAGTGCAGGGGGGTTACCTAGAGGTGTCTCAAGCAGAACAAGAGGCCACTAGCACAGATAAACCAATATCAAATCATCCGAAAAACATCTCTGAAAAAGGTTATAGATGCGTATGTTTAAATGCAAGGAGCATAGTAAATAAGAAAAACGAATTAAACATTATGGTAGAAGATATTGACCCTCACATAATTGGTATAACTGAATCATGGGCCAACATAGATATACCAGATGCTGAATTAGGACTGACAGGATATGTAATGTTTAGGAAAGATCGAATAGGAAGAAGGGGCGGGGGAGTTATTTTATATGTTAAAGAATCTATTTAGGCTTATGAAATAAAATTAGAAAGGGAAGCAGATTGCGATGAAGCTGTTTGGTGCAAAATTGTTTCAGGAAATTCAAAATTATCTATTGGATTAGTTTACCGAAGTCCAAACATAAACGAAGAGGACAACACAAAAATAAAAAACGCTATAAAGGAAGTTAGTAAAGGGGAATGTGTCATAATGGGAGATTTTAACCATGGACACATACAATGGAATTCTCTAGAGAGCACAGGGATTGAGGACCAACAATTTCTATTTTTAATCCAGGATAGCTTTCTTACTCAGCACGTACTAGAACCAACCAGGGGAGAAAATGTATTAGATATAGAATTAGTGGACAGTGTAAAAATATTTGAACCATTGGGTAATAGTGACCATAATCAAATACATTTTGACATCAATGTAAAATCAGAAAGTAAAAATAAGAAAACGTACAAGAGAAACTTCCACAAAGGTAACTACAAAGATATGAGAAAATACTTAGCAAAGCTAGATTGAAATAACATGCTGATGAATAAGACCGCAATTGAATGTTGGAATATTCTAAAATACGAAATTGAGAGTATCATCGATAAATTTTTTCCCTTCCAAAAACAAGGAAAACGGTGTAGAAAGAAACACTTGTCAAAAGAGGCTATTAGAAAAATAATGGTAAAACAAACTATGTGGAGGGTTTATAGGCGTACCAGAAAGGAAGAAGACTATGCAAAATACAAAGAGGCACTTAATGCAGCTACAACTGAAATCAGACAATCTAAAAGAAGCTATGAGCAAAAACTAGCATGTAACATAAAAAATGACAGCAAGAGTTTTTATGCATATGTCAGGAGTAAACAAAACGTACAAGACAAGGTTGGACCTCTAGAAGACAGTGCTGGAAATATAATATCACAGGGGTTTTTAATGGCGGAAGATCTAAATGGTTACTTCAGTTCAGTGTTTACCAAAGAAGATATTAGTTCATTACCAGTTGCTGATGCTAAATTTCAGGGGGCTAAATCTGAATATTTAGGTCCGTTAGTTGTAACTCCAGAATTGGTAGCTAAGAAAATAAAGGCAATGAAGGATAACAAATCACCGGGAGTGGATGGGATTCCTCCAAAATTACTAATGGAAACAGTAGAACAAATCAGTATACCACTTGCAAGAGTATTCAACTTGTCATTAAAAGAGGGAGTTGTTCCGTTTGAATGGAAAGAAGCAAACATCATACCATTATTTAAAAAGGGTTCGAGAAATAAGTCAGAGAATTACAGACCAGTGAGTTTAACGACAGTGATTTGTAAATTATTAGAAAGGTTAATTAAAGACCATATGGTGGACTTCCTCGTTAAGCATAAATTATTAAATTCATCTCAACATGGATTCCATAAAGCGAGGTCATGCTTAACAAATATGCTATGTTTTTTGGAAGAAATCACTAAGTGGATAGACGTGGGATCGCCAGTAGATATTATCTACTTAGATTTTCAGAAAGCTTTTGACAAAGTGCCACATCAAAGATTACTACTTAAATTAAAAGCCCATGGTATCGGGGATAGCATAACTGACTGGATAGAACAATGGCTGACTGACAGAAGACAACGAGTTGTAGTAGATGGAGAAGTTTCAAATTGGAAATCGGTTTTGAGTGGGGTACCTCAAGTATCAGTATTAGGACCTATATTATTCTTAATTTATATCAATGACTTGGACGACAGTATAACAAGTAACGTACTGAAATTTGCGGATGACACAAAACTGTTTAGAAAGGTTAATACTGATGGTGATAAACAACATTTACAAAACGATCTAGACATATTAGTGAAATGGTCTGAGAAATGGCAGATGTTGTTCAATTTTGGAAAATGTAAATGCCTACATACAGGACATGGGAACTTGAATGTAAACTATAAAATGGGAGATACTGTTCTGGGTACTACTGTAAAAGAAAAGGACTTAGGAGTTACAATGAGCGCTGATATGAAAGTTTCAGAGCAGTGTGGTATTGCAGCTTCAAAGGGTAATCAAATTCTTGGATTGATTAGAAGAAACATAACATACAAGGGAAAAAAGTTAATTATACCTCTTTATAAAGCAATAGTTAGACTTCATTTAGAATACTGTATACAAGCATGGAGACCATATCGTAAGAAGGATATAGATACGCTTGAACGCATACAAAGGAGAGCAACTAAAATGATTCCAGAACTTAGAGACCTTAGTTATGAAGAACGCCTGAAAGAATGTGGTTTAACAACTCTAGAGACAAGGAGGTTAAGAGGAGATCAAATTGAAGTTTTTAAGATATTGAATGGGTATGAAAATATTGATAGAAATATGTTTTTCTCACTCAAGAAGGATAGCAGAACTAGAGGACATGAGGTAAAATTAGTAAAGGATCAATGTAGATTGGACATCAGGAAGCACTCGTTCTCACAGAGGACAATAAATGAATGGAACAAATTGTCTACAGATTGTGCAACTGCTAGCAGCGTGAATATGTTTAAAAACAAGGTTGACACTTATCTCAGGAGGGCGGGTTATAAGTAGATGAACATTGTTGGACTCTCGATAAGCCAATGGCTTCCTTGTCCACTTGCCATCTGGGCCTTTGGCTTGGATGGCAAATCTTGTTAAATTTTGTTAAATATCTTGTTTCTATGCTGGTATAGTCAAATAAAATCGTCATTGTTTGACCAATATGGGTTTTGACTTCAATCCACAGGCTTAGTTAAAAAAGCAGAAAGGACAACTAGAATTCGTAACATTCCTTTATAGTTCCTGCTAGCTGTGGAAAAAACTAACCTTGTCTCCTCGGAATATTTTCCCGTAGCGAGCGATGCAGATCTTCCCCGTGAAGTTGACGTGTTTGTTGTCTTTCAGCCACAGAAAGTCCTCCATTCGGGCATAGTTGACGTACACCAACTGTCCCTGGGTGAGCAATAACGACACGACTGCTAAACGATGGTAAATCGTCCCAATACAACGTTTGTGTTCTGCAGGCCAACTTTAATCATCAAAGGCAGCCTTGTTGTCCGGTTTAAGCATTATGATAACTGTCTTCAAGTACTAATATATTGTCATACAAACAATGAGTATCTTTTAAAATATACAAAACAACAAACAACCACCGTAGTACTCAATAGGAAAATGCTAATTCATCACCCGGAAAGAGCCATGAAAGAGAAAGTTAATAATCAAATTATTATTATCCATTATAGGACCTACACATAACAAATTATCACGCATACCTATATAATTAGCATAATGGTCTCATACAATATGCAATCAGAGCAGCCTCAATAGAATACACATCCCAACTGATAGCATCGAACCCTCAAAGAGCATTGAAGGAGAAATGGTAATTACGCCTACCTGGGGTGTTCCCGGGGCCGAGAAGGCGGTGAATGGTGGGACGACGTCCGAGTGGTTCTGCTCAGGCCGCAGGATCTTTTCCACCAATTGCGACGTGTGCACAACCTCTCCTTTTCCGTTACGCAGGACAATCCGATTGGGGTTGTCTTTGTCCGGGTACGACAACATGACCGTGTACGGCAGCATCTTCACCCCCGTCAGACCGTGCTTCTCCCACAGCCGCTTGATATGACGCGCCGTCTGGTGGGCCGCTTCGGTGCCCGCCAGGTGGGGCGTCATCGTCAGTTCCCTGTTGGAGCAGCCATGTTTAATATTTACAGCAAACATTTGGCGACGTCATGTTGTGTGTGTGTGTGTGTGTGTGTGTGTGTGTGTGTGCGTGCGTGCGTGCGTGCGTGCGTGCGTGCGTGCGTGCGTTTGTGTGTGTGTGTGTGTGTGAGTGTGTGTGTGAGTGTGTGTGTGCGTGCGTGTGTGTGTGTGTGTGTGTGTGTGTGCGTGCGTGCGTGCGTGCGTGTGTGTGTGCGTGTGCGTGCGAGTGCGAGTGCGCGTGCGCGTGCGCGTGCGCGTGTGCGTGTGCGTGTGCGTGTGCGTGTGTGTGTGTGTGTGCTATTCTTATTATATCGGCGGTGTTCTCGGTTTCGAGTATAACATTAACATCGCAAATCTTTCAACGTTTTCTCGCACAAGCTCTTTCATAGGATAGTCGGTCAATACGAGCCGCCAATTTCCTTCCGCAGTATCGGCATGCGAACTCTGGCTGCTGATTTATTCGATTTGCAAGCGCGAGCGCACGTTCATGGCGGCGTTGTCGTTTGATTTCGGCATCGGTCGCTCTTTTGGTTTCAGCTTTTGCGGTTCGTTTTTCAGCTTTTGCGGTTCGTATGTTAACGTTTTGTCTGATTATAAGAAAATGTGACAACTAAAAATTAAGAAATTGTTTCACAGCAACTGCCATCATCTCGTTGACATGGTGACCAAGTTTTGTCAAAGCCACATACCTCCAGCTCTTTCAAAACGCCACGACGTGCGATATCCGTCAATTTGTTTTACAAAAATTGCCACATATTCATGTGCCCACGTGGCCCATAGAAGAAAAATTCACATAAATTCCTCCGCCTGTTAAAATAAAAAAATGCATTATTTCACAACCAGTAGCTTCTACAAAGAAACTTGAGAATATGCCTGCTCAATTAGACTTATGTCACACCATATGAATTGTTTAAATTCACATAGCACGATTTAATACGCCGTACGTTCGTGTGAAAAAATAAGCAGGGAGGTCAACTGTGGTCTCACCCCTGTAGCGTAAGTGCGGTCTTCCAACATTTCGCTTTGCCTGTCACTGCTGTCGTCATTCATCCGTACAACGTGGCCGGTCCACGTAAGTTGCCGGCTTAGAAACATTGTCTCGATGCTCGGCATATCGGCACGTTGCAGTGCTTCATTGTTGGTCACCCGGTCTGACCACCTGATTCCGAGGATGGTGTATCTGTGACAATCGCTGAATATGACGTCGATGCAGCGTGTATGTCTCTGAACTGTACAGAAGACATGACATGATGATAGCACGGTAGACCTTGCATTTTGTTGTGTTTGTTCCATAATCGTTCGCGTAGTCGTCCGTACGCGGCAGAGGCCGACTGAATTCAAACCGACAGTTCTTTGTCGACGTTGCATTCGTTTGTAATGGTGCTCCCAAAGTATTTAAATGTGGTAGCGACGTTAAGTGGCGAACCATTGAGCAAGATCGTCGGTGCTATGTATACGGTGTCCCGGGAGAGGGTTGATGCAAGACCTCAGTTTTTCAAACATTGATAGAGATTCCGGATAACACTCACAACAGGTTTGCAGAATAACACCCACACCAATTTTGCAGGTGTTATTCTAAACTGCTGATTAATATATCCCGTGTTCGAATCCTCTTGTTGTCGTTTCGAAGCTTTGGTAATTTCGATCACCCGACGTTGCCACAGTTCACTCAGCAGTATGATTGAGTACCTGGCAATACCAAGTGGTGGATTTGTGAACGAATAGTCTTTGCGCCGTAATTGTTGAGTGGCTGTATGTTGTGTAACGGGTTGGTTGTTATCTTGTCATGGGTGTTACACAATAATTGTTGAGTGGCTGTATGTTGTGTAACGGGTTGGTTGTTATCTTGTCATGGGTGTTACACAGTAATTGTTGAGTGGCTGTATGTTGTGTAACGGGTTGGTTGTTATCTTGTCATGGTTGTTACACAGTAATTGTTGAGTGGCTGTATGTTGTGTAACGGGTTGGTTGTTATCTTGTCATGGGTGTTACACAGTAATTGTTGAGTGGCTGTATGTTGTGTAACGGGTTGGTTGTTATCTTGTCATGGGTGTTACACAGTAATTGTTGAGTGGCTGTATGTTGTGTAACGGGTTGGTTGTTATCTTGTCATGGGTGTTACACAGTAATTGTTGAGTGGCTGTATGTTGTGTGACGGATTGGTTGTTGTCGTGTCATGGATGTTACACAGTAATTGTTGAGTGGCTATATGTTGTGTAACGGGTTGGTTGTTATCGTGTCATGGATGTTACACAGTAATTGTTGAGTGGCTGTATGTTGTGTAACGGGTTGGTTGTTATCGTGTCATGGATGTTACACAGTAATTGTTGAGTGGCTGTATGTTGTGTAAAGGGTTGGTTATTATCTTGTCATGGGTGTTACACAGTAATTGTTGAGTGGCTGTATGTTGTGTAACGGGTTGGTTTTTATCTTGTCATGGGTGTTACACAGTAATTGTTGAGTGGCTGTATGTTGTGTAACGGGTTGGTTGTTGTCGTGTCATGGATGTTACGCAGTAATTGTTGAGTGGTTGTATGTTGTGTAACGGGTTGGTTGTTATCGTGTCATGGATGTTACACAGTAATTGTTGAGTGGCTGTATGTTGTGTAACGGGTTGGTTGTTGTCGTGTCATGGATGTTACACAATAATTGTTGAGTGGCTGTATGTTGTGTAACGGGTTGGTTGTTATCTTGTCATGGGTGTTACACAGTAATTGTTGAGTGGCTGTATGTTGTGTAACGGGTTGGTTGTTATCTTGTCATGGGTGTTATACAGTAATTGTTGAGTGGCTGTATGTTGTGTAACGGGTTGGTTGTTATCTTGTCATGGGTGTTACACAGTAATTGTTGAGTGGCTATATGTTGTGTAACGGGTTGGTTGTTATCTTGTCATGGGTGTTACACAGTAATTGTTGAGTTGCTGTATGTTGTGTAACGGGTTGGTTGTTATCGTGTCATGGCTGTTACACAGTCATTGTTGAGTGGCTGTGTGTAGTGTAATGGGTTGGTTGTTATCTTGTCATGGATGTTACACTTTAGTTCTACCTGTACTGCTGGTGTGTAACATATTGGCTGAAATTGTTTTGCCAGTGTAACTTGTTGACTGAAACTGTATGTTTTTGTGTGCCTTAACTTACAATATAATGTATGTGAAATGTGTGATCACAATGCTATTGATCAAATGGACAAGCTTTTCATATACTTGTTTCTTGTATGAGGCGCGATGGCCACTTCCTTGCCTCGGGTCACTCAATTGTATAAATGAATACTATACCAAATTGCTATACCAAGTTGTGGGTGTATGAACGAATAGCCTTCGCGCAGTAATTGTTGCCTGGCTGAATGCTTCCCAGAGAAGTCGAGATGGCGTTGGAATGAACAGGTCTGCCAGGAGGTAGAGTATAAGACACTTTGAGTAGTCACATGGAATGGATGCAACGCTATACAAGAATGTACCTTTTTTACTTTACCATATTCGTACGTTTTATGTGTACATTTTGTGTATACAACGCATGGAACGTGTTTGGGTTATCAAATCACTCTGATTGGGCAATTAAGCGTATATATTATGACATCTCATATTACAGAGGAATTTTACGCAATTTAGTTCACACTTACCTACTAATTTTACTGAATCCTCGTTGCACCTACTGACGCACGAAGCATCTTAACACTAACCTGTGCGTAAAATATGTTAATTAATTATATTATGCACAGTTTTTGTGGAATGTAGAATGTGATTACCACCCACTGAAAAGGGTGTGTTTTTCAATCAGCTCCGACTTAAAATGGTATTTTTGAGAGATGTATAAAGTAGGGATCTCATTTAGATACATTCTCAAGGATGGGTGCTGGTGTGGTAAATACTTAGATGTATTACGTGTTGATTTTTTTCTATCCTACGTCAAATTAAAGTTACTCTAAATTAATTAGTGTGTGTGTGTGTGTGTGTGTGTGTGTGTGTGTGTGTGTGTGTGTGTGTGTGTGTGTGTGTGTGTGTGTGTGTGTGTGTGTGTGTGTGTGTGTGTGTGTGTGTGTGTGTGTGTGTGTGTGTGTGTGTGTGTGTGTGTGTGCCCGCATGCGAGCGTGTGAGTGTGCGTGTGTTTGCGTGTGTTTACGTGTGAGTGTTATTCTAAACTACTAGTGATTAATATATACAGAATCACAACACAAAGCCTGTCGTTACCTAAGATTTCGTCGTATGTTTCCAGCGTCGATTTCCCCCAGGAGTTTCTCCCTGACGCCGACATCAGCCTCTCGGGTCAGATGACGAACATCTCTACTGACCCCGGGGCCAAAGTAGCCGGACAGGAATCCGATGACCACTCCGACCACAAGTGCGACGATGACCAATGCGCCAGCCACCTTCCGCGAGATTCCCATGTCTGAGACCCCGGTGTCGTTCTTACGTCGACGGCCGAGATGTTGCAGCTCTATTTGGTTGGTGTTCATCACCCCGGGGCTGCGAGATGTTGTTTACTACAGTTGTACGTCGGAATGGCGCGATGTCATGTAACCCGATTGGAGTATAGTAGTAACCGATACTCCTGTCTGGTCGGTAGCAGTGCTGCAGCCGGCACGCAGTGAACGTTGAAGTGCTCACAGCGGACTATGAACAGTCCTTCGTCTATATTTAGGCCGATTTGTAAAAGGTCACTGGAAACGAGTGGTTATGTTGTCGAAATAGAAGCAAAGCATCACGTTAGCCACTTCAGGAAGCTGGTCCATTGAAAATAGGTGGACGACAGGGGTCAACATGACCTTTTTCTGTCCATAGCACTGTCGGCATGGTGTGTGTGTGCGTGCGCGCGTGCGTGAGCGTGTGTGTGAGTGAATGAACGCGTCTGCCTGGGGGCGAACTGTAGAACGCCTTTAACCCTAGGACCGTATACAGCGCTATGTAACAACTTACCTTTAGCATTATTTAAATAATGTATTTAACCATGTAAGCATTTAACTTTTAATATGTACATAACGTGTCCAGGGCAACGTACCATAAAACTGCGCCGTGTAGTGCAAAGTGCTATATACTTATATACAAAGTGCTATATACTTACGGTAGAGTTTATGTTCAGCGATATCCTGTCTGTACGAAATTGGGCGTTAACCTAACTCAATAAGGTATTGAATCTGGTGAAACCCTGTTGTAATATAGTAAACAACTAAGGTGTTGTAATATAGTAAACAACTAAGTTGTTGTAATATAGTAAACAACTAAATTGTTGTAATATAGTAAACAACTAAGTTGTCGCTGTCAACTATTCTACTATGTTATATGTTTGCATAATGTGGTTAACGCGAATGTTTTATATCAGTCCTGATTCTAATTATAAATCTAAGGGGTGTAGCAACAAACAATAATAATGATATCCCTACTTTGTATTTATTATGATTAAAAAAATAAAAAATATTAGCATATGTAATTCGCCTAAGTCGAACATATTATATTTGAAAAATTGCTAAACATATTTCTGTCATAATTAGCCATACGAACATAATAAATAAGTCGAACATATTATATTTGAAAAATTGCTAAACATATTTCTGTCATAATTAGCCATACGAACATAATAAATAAGTCGAACATATTATATTTGAAAAATTGCTAAACATATTTCTGTCATAATTAGCCATACGAACATAATAAATAAGTCGAACATATTATATTTGAAAAATTGCTAAACACATTTATGTCATAATTAGCCACACACTCAGGTCAAACTGACTCTTCACAGTGATCAGGTTGTAGTTTTATTAATTATACTTAAACATGCGTATGTGTCATATGAGTGTCTCTCATCTATATTTTGGAAAAAATAACACATTCCATTTTATAATGGAAACATGTTGTCTATGTACTGTAAGCTACTTCTCTACGTAAGCCCATCGATATAAACGATAGTTTCAATTAATCGAAATGGGCTCAGTGGGTTTCGGCCTGCAATGATGCGATACCAATGAACTAATTCGTACGCAGTCAATAGAAGAGACAATAGATGCATACACAGGGAGAGAGAGAGAGAGAGAGAGAGAGAGAGAGAGAGAGAGAGAGAGAGTCCAATGTCGCGTTAGGCTCAGATGCATTAATCATATCGTGTTACCGTACGTATCTCTCAATATGCCCATAATAATTATAGTCCTTCACCCAGCTGGGTGGGTGTCGCATCCTCGTCGGTCTCGCTTCAGCTCCAAATGTCGCAGTGGCTGTGTCTGGTTCCCTCGGGTTAAAGGCTCCTGGTCTTGTCACTGACTGATTGCCCACGTCGGTAGTTCATTCTGGCTAGAACGTTCAGGTCGTTCCAACTCATCGTGTTGTAAAGAGCATATATATGAAAAGCAGAGTAATATATGAATTCTAACAGGAGTGCACACCGTTTATCTAATTTATGTAGACATATCAATACGTATCGCTGAATCATGCTGAGTCTCAATGCTCTATTGAACACTCGCCGACAGATAAGCAGAGGTGTTTGTCGAACCGGGAAAAGCTGATTAATATTGCATTGACCAACGGTACGGTCATCTACGCGATGTCATACCTATAGATGAGAGTTGAGTAACGGGTTCCACGAATTCCCAACTTAGCTTGATTTTATTTAGACATTTCAATACAGAAGGGTCTACGTGAAGAGCGTGACTGATAGGAAGCATGCCTATGTTTCCAACTCCACTACAAGTAGAGGCCAGCTTGCCTACTACGGAGAGAGAGCCGAGAGAGCCTACTACAGATATCATCTCCCGATACCAAGGGAGGTTATCGGCAACCATCGAGAGAACTTGCAATTGTATATGTATATGTTAGTAGCGCTATAACCGATTGATGTAACAATAACAGCCTACGCTGTAGGTCGAACCTGCAGAATACACCAACGTGTATTAGTTGTCTCTAATTCGAAATCACGTCAGGGCTGACTGCTGAATGAAGTAGGTAGAAGGACCTGACGTGAGACGGTTACGAGAGACCGGTAACAACGAAGTTACAGTGTGTTGTCACGTCGTCGTCGGGGTTTGCTGCCGGACGAATGTGTAACCGATTTCGCCGGTACTGGTCGCCTTTGCGGTCGCACACGATGTATGACCTGTCACTTCCTGTCTGAGTCCCACTCCGCGTTTCGCGTTTCCAGTTGGCATTTGGAAACTGTTTGAACATGACCAGCTGTCCCTTTTCAAATGCCTCCAAATCACAAGCAGACTTGTACGTCGTGATATTTTTGTGACGGTCTGTCTCCTTTTCTCCTTTCTTCTTCTAATCACCTCTTTCTTGACATTTCCCTTTTCTGTAGAAGGAATCAGAGAGCGTGTCTGCTTACCAAACATGGGCAGGAGAAAAACAGGAGTCTTATTTCGCCGTGTTTCGTAGCTCCAGTAACGCTAGCTGCAAGTCAGTGCCAGCTTCTGCCGTCTTGCGAATTACATTCTTTGCCAACTTCACGCCTGAAGTTCTATTTTCCATTCGCTGGCAACTCGTGCAAATTCGATAGCTGAAAACTTGACGTTGTTGTCGTTATGCGATCAACTTCGAAATAACCGGAATAATAATCGATCGTCAATAGGTAGTCTACTCCGTCCAACTCGAACAGGTCGACTCCGACTTTCCACCATGGTCCATCACCATCTCTGTGATTGTTCAATGTGTCTTTCGTCTGTGCGGTTTTCCGGTGCTGATGTAATTATATCGCATGCCTCGGCCATCTGTTTTATTTCACTCGACATTCTTGCCCAATATTGTTTCTCGGGATCCGTGCCATCATGCTGTCGTAACACGTGTGTGCAGCATGTAATTTTCGTTTCATCTGTTTTCGCATCTCTCTTGGGATGACTATTCTCTGGCCTTTTAGGATCTCACCGTCTTGGTGACTGAGTGTGTCCCGTATATCGAAGTACGGTGTTGCTTCTGGTGGGACCAACTGTTTACTTACAGGCCATCCGTTCTGCATGAGATACAGCACCTTGTGTGCAAATCTGTGTCTTTTGCAGTTGCTTGTGCCACGGCTAATGCGATTTTATCAATTACGTGTAGGCGCGCATCGGTTGCCACGGATCTCACCTGGCTGTCTGGCACGTTTAAATATGCCCTGCTTAGCGCATCGTCTATGAAAAGTCTCTTGCCCTCCACATATTGGAACTCCACGTCGTATCGATGCAGTTTTAGCATCAGTAGCTGCAGTCGCTTGGGCGCTTGGCTCAGTGGCTTTTTCAGGATTGACGCCAGGGGCTTGTAATTATTCTGGATGGCCACCATACGTGTACCTGTCGAACCTATCCAGACCAAAAACGACTGACAGAAGTTCCTTTTCTATCTGAGCCCATCTCCGTTCCGTAGCCGTTAAGGACCGAGAAGCAGGCTCGATCGGCTTCCCGTCCTGCCCCAGAGCAGCACCCAAACCATCTTTGCTGTAATCTACTTGAACTTCTTCTTTACCCCGTTGAACGCCTTTGTGCATTCTTCTGACCAGTTCCATTCTGCACTTTGCCGTGTCGGTGCTCGTATGGGTTCCAGGTCGCCTGCTAGATCTGGCATAAACTGCGTGAGATACTGTATCATGCCACACAAGCGTTTGCACCATGCACATCGGTCAGTGCCGCCATCTCCATAATGGCTTTGACTTATCCGTCATCTGCTCTGATGCCTTCAGTGGTTATCTCGTATCCCATGAATGCCACGTTGTCTTGTTTCAGCACTGCTTTTTCATCATTCAGCTTAATGCGGGTCTCTAGACATCTCTGTTGTAGCTTTGTCCAGTTTTCATCATGGTCGCGTTCAGCCACCACCTTCGTGACACCGCAACCAGTCACGAGGATATCATAGGCTACGTATATAACACCTGTCAGACCTTCCAACGCCTCATTCAGCCGCTTCTGGAATATCTCTCTAGTGACTTTAAGACCAAATGGCAATCTGGCTCATCGATATCGACCAAATGGGGACCAGCACGCTTCCTGCACGTCAACTTGGCTGAAGGCATTGTTCAGGTTGGGTAAGACTTCATCGAGATTTGGCAACTTGTAGTGTTCCCTCATAAGTGCTGCATTCAGCGGTTGTGGATCAATGCATCATTCAGCGGTTGTGGGTCAATACACACTCTTAAATTGCCGTTTATGTATCACTGCCATCTGGCTGACCTATGGGGTCGACTCCTGTACTGGTATTAACACACCTCGCTTCAGAAGTGTGTCCAGTTCTGGCTTCGCGGGTTTCCGAAGAGCTATTGGCAGTCTTCGACTCGGCAGTACTTTTGGCAACACGATAGGACCAGTCTTCACTGTTGCCATTCCCAGTCTTCCCAAATCTCCCACTTCACACTTACAGGCTGTCTGGTAGTTCAAGGCGACTTCAACCCCAACTTTCGTATGGGGGCATTTCCCTTTACCATCAACGGCGTTCAGTGTTGTCTTCTTTCGATCACGGATCATCGTTTTCCGGGCTGTGCTCTTGTTCACTTGACTCTGTTTTACTTCTGCAACGAACTTGTCTCCATGAACCGTTAGCAGGCCCATTTCTTGTACTGTAGTCGATCCCATCAGACATGTAAAGCTCTTCTTTACTACAAAAAATTCTACGTCCTGGCTTTCTCCAATCTTTGTGTTTGTCACAGCCAGTGTTGTCAAACCTTTTAGCGTCATTCTCGATCCGTTCTGCATAACCAGTTTTCCTTTTGACTGGCGTACTTAGTGTCTGCCGACACATTGATGTGTTATAGTCTGCACCGGTGTCTAGTTGGACACGTACATTGTAGTCGTTTACTTTCATGCAAGCCGTGTTTCGTCTTTTGTCGTGTCTTGGACAACTCCATGTGTCTGCAGCCATTCCACATCACTGTCTTCATTGTGATGGTCCATTGAACATACATTTCCCCGCTTCTTTCTGCATTTCCGGCTGAAATGGTTTCTGTCGTTGCAGTAGGAACACTGCTTGTCCCAAGCCGGACAGTTCGCTTTACTGGGCTTGTGTTTGTAGCCACAGTAAGTACATTCAATTGTTACCTCTTCTCTTTCAGCTGCGCATTTCTCACATTTAGGCTTTTGCGTCTGTGCTACTCTCTTGGCATGGACTTTGTTTATCATTCTGTCAGGATTCATTTGTAGCACCTGTCTGTGCGTTATTTCAAATGTTCTGCAAATAGCGATAACCTTTTCGAGTGTCAGTTCAGTTTCCCGTAAGAGCAGTTCTTGTAACTTGCCTCTTGCAGAAAACATTATATCTTATCACGAAGCATTCGTTCCATGTCACATACACCTGCCACTGTGCGGAGTTCGGTAAGGCACACGTCAAACAGCTCCATTCCATTGAGCATTCCAAAAACGGTATGAATTCACTACCACATTTCTCTTGGGTGCGCAGTACTCTTTTAGTTTCTGGAGTAGTTTCTCTGGACGATCTCTGCCGCCTTTCTCTGCTCAAGTGAAATGATCGTATACGGCAATAAATTGAGGCCCAGCACAGTTCAGGATTATTGCAACCTGAATGACATTCGGCTTCCTATTTTTGTTTGTAGCGGCCAAGTATACTAGTAGTTTACGTTGCCATTTCGTGAAATCAAAATAAAATACCGTTTTATTCTTTGTGGCGATGCTCCGCGCTCTCAGTCTTCTTATCGGGGTCCTTCAGGGTCCACTTGTCGCTGCCAACATGTTAACTAGTCTTTGTGTTGTCAATTTGCAGCTTTATTAGATCGAGTATTCATACAGCTCAATTCGACCGTCCATGCTGCTCAAGTGTCGCGGGAGAGAGGGTGAGTGAGCGGGAGAGTCCGAGGCCGCACTTGGCTATAGTGTAATTGGATTCAGCGTACCGTTACATTTCCCTTTGGTGGCCATGTTAACGTTTTGCATAATTATACGAAAACGTGATCATCAAAAGTTATAAAAGTTTTCACCAGCCGCTGTCATCATCCCACTGACTTGCTGGTCGAGTTTTGTCAAAATTAGACATTTCTAACTCTTGTAATATGCGTATGGTTCGAAGACTGTTAAGCCGGGGTGGGTGTGTGAGGATAAGCTCTCACTACTTATAAAATGCCTCAACGGCGTGCGCCTCGTAAAGCTTCTGACAGTCCAGACCAGCTCCTGGCCTTCTTGCGGCAGAACTGTTTTTACTGACAGGAGAAGGGGCAAAGGCGGATATCTGGCGCCTTAAAATCAGAAGCTTCGGGCAGATGGGGCTCGTTAACCTTGACTAGTCGCCCGTCTAGGAGAAGGTAAACGTTTATTTAAAACTTCCGCTGCCTTGGGCTATACAGTCTCATGGGGAAGGCTAGGGGAGTAAACCCTACACAAATCTGGAGTGGAGCCCCGAAGACGGTCTGGTGATAACGTTGTCACTCCTGCAGCCAAGCTGGTGCCAAACGTCATGCTTCGCATTCCTTTGGATCCCACCGGTAAGGCCGAGAGAGGGATCCTGATGACTGGGCAACTCAGGATTTCGTACACTCTTACCCAGGCTTGCGTCTTGGAGAGGCTACTCCAGCCTCACTTCACTGTGTGGCCCGAAATGCTTGGCGTCAGGCGACACGCAGAGGCATTGAAAGGGCAGACGAAAAGAAACACCAGCATGAGGCTGAGAAGAGGATGCGGCGAAAACAAAAAGCAGCACTACCACCAATGTCATCCTGTTTCGACTGCTTTGGCTGCGGCAAGGACTGCCACTCAAGAATCGGCCTTCACAGCCACAGTGGACGCTGCAAAAATTCGACAAGTTGACAACGGGGCGCATCAGCTTCGTCTATTCGAGACTACGCTCTACCAACTACTACTACTACTAATAATAATAATACTGCTACTACTAATATGTGCGATACCCCTCAATGTTTACCAATATTGGCATGAATTACGACGCGAACGTGTCTAGTGGCCACAAAAAAATCAGAAATATCCTTCCGCCTATTAAAATCATCTAAAAATCGACCATTTCACTCTCAATAATTTCAACCAGCAAACCTGGTAATGTCCCTGCACAAATGCACTTATGTCAGATCGTATGAATTTTTTTAAACGTCCTATATCCAAATTTACTATGCCCTACATTCGTGTGTAACACGCCAGGAAGTCTAACTGAGGCATGACCCCTATAGCGTCTCAGCCAGATGCATTAAACATATCGTGTAACAGAAACCATCTAGGGTAGTTGAAATTCATGAGACAACACAAACGCGAGTAATCCTCTAGACAGCACGGGTACAAAGGTTCAGTTCCTACCGCCATCAACTGCAGCCTAAGATGACAGATGTAAGCCCACGCACAGTAGGACAACACGTTCTGTGTGTAATGCCAACTATTCCGGGCGATCCATAAACCCTGGCTGCGCATCTGATGCCCCAGACTAAGCTCTCGGTCGTTAACGTAAGAACAACACTGTCGTCTCTGACATGGGCGTCTCGCGGAAGGTGGCTAGCACTTTGGTCATCGTTGCACTGGTGGTCGGAGTGGTCATCGGCTTCCTGTCAAGCTACTTTGGCGCCGGAGTTAATAAAGATACGCAGACGTTGCGTCATTTTGTAAGGTTTGGTCAGCCTAAAATTGTAAGAACAGAGATAGTGGTCATTGCAGACATATTTAATCAATAATTTGACGTTAACATAAAGAAAACCCAGGTTGATACAACTTATGTAAGGCAAGCTAGTTTCTGGCCAGTTTGCAGCTTTGCTTATTGTTTAGTATACACAGTAGGGAGGGGTAGAGTCGCCCCGACTGTAATAATAACTGGACTGTCAAACGGGAGAAATATTTACCCGATTTAGAATGCAGGCCATAAGAAACTAGTTTAGTTGGCAACTGACCGTCCCCAAGGACACAAGAAGGTCTCCCAGTCCTGGGGGGTTCAGAAGGTGACCCGATACCTTGCATACGACGGTCATTTCCAACATGTACGGGGATGACGGTTGTATATGGACATCGGCCAATAACGGCTTTCTCGATTTCCTAAAAATGGTTAACCGCGCCTCCACTGAGGCGGGGTTCTTCTGAAAGCTCTGGTATAAATAGGCCAGAAATAGACTCATAAAGCAACGGGTGCGCGCGATCTAAATTACCACGCACCTCGTTCAATTTGGACTCAAAATTATCGGCAAGGGTGGGCCACGCCGGCCCATACCTACCTTACCATTAGAAAACTAAATTTATTGAAGACTTTTAAATGTTAAATGGGAGACACAAGAACAGTGGTAGAGAACCAGTCTATGTTGTACGATCAACACTTCTGCGTTAATAAAATCTTGCGAACCTGGAAGATGCGTTCACGGCTTATTATACCGATCTGATCGTCTGCGGTATTATCAGTAAGCAGCTAGACGATCTGGCGATCGACAAAGACAATTACTACACAACTGTGAGTATTCTCAACGAATGCACGCGCCCTTAAGAGAAGCGAGAATCTTACAATTTGACCCGAGATGCCGATATCGGCATCACACATAAACTGCTGGGCGAGATCAGCGGCGTATCCATTCGCGAACATCTCAGGTACACCGGTTTTTTGTTGAACAGTTTGATACAGTCGAACCTCGTTAATCCAGGCATCCAGACAAAATTTCACGGGAACGGAATTTATGTATACAACACGCACACACGCACGCACGCACGCACGCACGCACGCACGCACGCACGCACGCACGCACGCACGCACGCACACACACACCGCACACACGCACACACACGCACGGACGCACGCACGCACGAACACACACACACCCACACACACACAAACAAACAAACACACACATATATAGTGGTCGAAGAATAGCGTGGAATGACACACTTATATAGTGGTCGAAGAATAGCGTGGAATGACACACTTATATAGTGGTCGAAGCGCAAATAATTTTAATGCTAGACAAATTTCCGGCGAAACCTAGCAGATTTCGTTTGATGTAGATATATTCCGTAGCTTGATAGGTAACGACACTCGATCGGAATTGGAATGTTATAGACCGATTATCCAATGAAAGATGTTTTACGGACTTATGCAGAATTTCGGGTTTCAACCAAAAAAGTGGCAGGACTGCATTTCATGCTATGTTTTACCTATAGAAAGCAAGATGTCGGTGGTAGCTTGGATGCGTGTTAGATGCATTCGGACAAGAAACAGCGACAACACCACAGTCTTGTCACCCTGCGTGGATAAACTACACCAGAACTCTCGTGCCTATCGTTCTATACTTAGGACGGCATTACGTCATTACAGAAATGCCGAGGTTTATTTTATGTGACAGCCGGATGTCACCTTCTGCGAGACATCTTGGTAAGAGTAAAAAAGAGCAAAAGCCGTACTTTGAACTTGGCTTTCCTCACGTCCATATAATATAAAACCCATATGCTTTGTGAAATGTGGTCCGGAAGCTTCCCATAGTTATATAACTAGTCATAACGCAATCAAAATTATCGCTGTTATATCGCGAATTAAAGCAAACTGGATGTCCTATATATAGGGCGCCGGGATTAAATTTGTTAATGTTTTAATTTTTCTTTATATTGGAACACGATGCTGTGAACTTAACTATTTGTATTCATTTGTTGTATTTTCGTTTTACAATGTCAATATCACTTACGGCATGGATCTCTAACATATACTAGATCGAGCAACTTACAATGCCCTCAAAAACACTAATCACACGTCGTGGATATCTATGAGAGACTTTATATATTTTATAGATAGGCTATGTCAAGTCCCAATTTTAAGCCAGAAATATTCTTACAATTGACATAGGAACCAATTAAATTTAACTTCGATAACGATTTTCTTATTCTCCAGGATAATACGGCAACGTTCGGCTGAACATTGAGATAAGGGCTAAAATAGTCAACGTCTCAACACAAACCGTCAGCAAATACGGCATAATATGTTGGCATAAGCTTAGCAAACACAACCTTTGCTAACACACTCGTGTTGACCTTAAGGTTTACTGCACTTGTTAAAAACAAGAGTGTTTTATGGGTACATGTTGTATAAGCTGCCACCCGTCGTGCAGTTGTCACTTCAGTGTTGCAATACCCCTGGATAACCAGGCACATATATTATCATGTTGCATAAGCTGCCACCCGTCGTGCAGTTGTCACTTCAGTGTTGCAATACCCCTGGATAACCAGACACATATATTATACTTCCGAGATGAGTGACGGCGGTGTTCCTTGGTTGGTACATTCCCGGAAAACAAATCCATCGTATTTACGACCCTAGCTCCGCGGCCAGGATGCCCATACATGACTGTGGAGAGGACCCCCGAACGATGCAACATCCACCAGTGCCCTCTCCGACTAGACGACTTGGCAGTTACTACTCCTGTGCCAGGGCCTGTGTTTTGTAGTGGGGTGGGGGGGGTGTAGTGATACGAGGAAAAGATCGAAGTCAGTAAACCAAATAAAAAAATATTAATGCTTTAATTCCGCAGACGAAAATGGGGCTTGATAGAAATTACGAGTAACATCAGAAGTCCCGTTATATCATATAGACAAGTCTAGCGACAGATACTACTACTACAACTACCACCACCACCACCACCATCGCCGCCGCCGCTACCGCCGCCGCCTAGGCCTCCGCCACCGCCACCACCACAACCACCACCGCCACCGCCACCGCCACCGCTACCACCACTGCCACCGCCACCACCGCCACCGCCACCATAACCACCACCACAATCACTGCCACTGCCACTGCCACTGCCACTACCACTACCACTGCCACTCCCACTACCACTGCCACTACCACTACTACTACTACTACTACTACTACTACTACTACTACTACTACCACTACCACTACAATTGCCACTGCCACTACCACTGCCACTACCACTACCAGCAATCCCACTACCATTGCCACTACCAATACCACTGCCACTACCACTACCACTACCACTACCACTGCCACTACCACCAACAATCCCACTACCAATACCACTGCCACTACCACTACCACTACCACACCACTACCTCTACCACTGCCACTGCCACTGCCACTGCTACTACCACTACCACTACCACTGCCACTACCGCCACCATTGCCACTACCCCTGCCACTACCATTACCACTTCCGCTACCACTACCACTGCCACTACCACTACCACTACCATTACCATTACCACTACCATGACCATTACCATTACCAGTACAATTACCATTACCATTACCACTACCACTACCATTACCACTACCACGACCACTACTACTAGACCATCGTTCCCGAGTTATTTTACCATTAGACAGGAAGACGTGATACCAGAATGCTTAGGCATGATATCCAATGCGTTCTCTAAACTATCCGCCAGAGAGCGCCACCTGAATCGATTGAAATACGATGCTAATTTGGGCTGGGTTTGGTAGCATTGAAGTGTTAGTCTGAGGGTGGGTTTGGCCGATTTGAAAACTCAAGGATAATTAAGATATACCTATTATCGTTGAATGATTCTGCTAATTCAATGTTCCTATTCAAGTTCCCGAAGTTCATTCTCGCTTCCTAGCGTAAGGTCGATAACGTCTGCAAAAAGAAGATTACAAATCCGCCTTCCACGAATAGATATGGTGGTGTTGAAGTCTTGGAAGGATTCCTGCTTGATATGTCAAGGAATATGTTGAAGCGGACAAGCAAGAGTGGGCACCCTTGACGAACCCCTACATTTGTCTGGAAATTTCCCCCGAGTTGGTGGTTTAGAATTACTGCATTGGTTTAAGTTGGTATACAGTGCCCGTATGACTTGTATAAGATATTCATAGAAGTTGTAGTTTCATATGACTTGCCATAAGCCTTCGTGCCAGTTGCTGTCAAATGCCTTCTTAAAGTCGCTGAAATTGTGGACTAGTTCTCGTAGACGTTTTTCCATGACCAGTCTGACACTGAGGATCTGCTCAGTGGTGCTTCTCACGGCTCTAAATCCAGCTTGTTCTTCAGCCAGTATATCTTCTTCTATTCAGTACTGTTGACATATAGGGTGGTCTTGCATGGATAGCTGATAAAGCTGATTTTTCTGTAATTTTTGCATAGTCTTATATTTCCATTTTTGTGTGGAGAGGAATGACCATGCGTTGGGGCCACTCTCCGGGCCTCTCCTTTGTTTTTCAGATCCTCTGTCAGAGTGTTGTGAGGATCTTTATCGTTTCAAGGTCGCTGTGTTTAAACAGTTCAGCGTGAATGGTGTTGGCTCTGTGTGACCTATTTCAGTGTGTGTTATGCCTCGTCTGTCTTCTGTCATCACATCAGTAGCATGTCGCCTGTACTGTAACAGTTTTAAGCTTGGTTGGATAATATGCGCCGAGCCAATGAACATGTTCTCTTTAGGTTCAGTGTGGGTATTTGTGCAATTACGATGATTCGACAAAAAAGGTAATGGGTAAAAGATTTCCCGTTTAATAACACACAGTGGAAAAACTAGTATTGTTACAATTCCACATCAAGAATAATTTACAGTCCTATATCAAAACAGATTTACGTGTTCGGCGAGTGTAGTCTTCCATTACGGCGTGCTCAGCTAGTGCTGTCTTGCGTACGGCGTGCCCGGCGGGTGCTGTCTTGCGTGGCAACTGGCAGTGAGGATATCAACGGCAAGTTGGTAGCGGCTGTCACTAACACAAAACAACAACCTCGACTCTATCTGTATTCGTTGTTTACCATAATTAGGTTCTAAAACAATGATAAACAATGTCAGTTGACGACTAGTTTTTCAACGACATCAAACATGATAACGTTTCGTTGATCTGTTAATCAGTTGGAAACAAATAAATTTCCGATCTCTAGATTAGCCATCCGTTGCTATTCGGCTCCACTTGCACGAGTCTTACACAGCAAAATTTCAATCGCTAGGTGACTAAAAGAAACAAACTAATTCTACACAACCATTGACACTGATGGGTTTATTTTACAATATGCTGGTATCTGGTTTCAGTTCGTATTCTAGAATCACTGGACGACGACGAAGTCTTTCCTTTGAGCTTTCATGATGGCGATGGTGTTCTACATGTCTTCACAGAGGGCTTCGATAACATCATCATCATCATAGTCTGACGTTGAAGTATATACTTGGATAATATTGATGCTTTTGGATTTAGCAGAGATTCGTTTGAAAATTAGCTTGCTGGAGATTGGTGTACAACTGATTGCAGCATTTGTTATATTCTTGTTCACAATGAAGTCATTGTTGATCCGGGCTTCGACCGGCATGTTGTTCTGTTGTTGTAGTTGTTATTATTGTTGTTGTTGTGTGTGTCCATAACATTTCTAGTGCAGATGCAAACATATGCAATAGATAGATGGTATAACGTACTAAGCTACAGACGTATACAAGGTTAAAACACAATCAGTATATATATATATATATATATATATATATATATATATATATATATATATATATATATATACATTGTCAATATATATATATATATATATATATATATATATATATATATATATATATATATATATATATATATATATATATATATATATATATATATATATATACATTGTCAATATATATATATATATATATATATATATATATATATATATATATATATATATATATATATATATATATACGTATATATATATATATGTATATATATATATATATATATTCCGTAATATACTAAATCATATTACACTGCATTCCATATCTCTAAGCTGCAGCACTGATCACACAATTATCAATTATAATTACGAAAGAATTAAACGAACAACAACACCAACACCTGTTCCAAGGTACCTGACAAGTTCGCCCCACCTGGCGGGAACCGAGGCATCCCACGAGATGGCGCATCACATCAAGCGGCTGTTGGAGGAGCAAGGTTTGATGGGGGTGAATATGCTGCCGTACACGGTCACACTATCGTACCCGGACAAGGAGAACCCCAATCGGATTGTGCTGCGAAACGGACGAGGAGAGGTTGTGCACACGTCGCAGTTGATGGAGAAGATCCTGCGGCCCGAGCAGAACCATTCGGACGTCGTCCCGCCCTTCAACGCCTTCTCGGCCCCTGGAACACCCCATGTAGGCATAATTACCATTTCTCCTTCATGGCTTTTTGAGGGTACGTCATTGTCAATTGGGATTCCCGCACTTCTGTTTTTTTGGATATTTTATGAGAGGCTGTAACGCATACGACACTACTGCACTACATATAAAGGTGCGGGCCTCATACATATACACATCACTATGATGTGAAATTTTTTGCATTTGCTTGTTTACACTACGACATGAGGACAGTGTCGCTTGTTTAGCTATGTCACCAACTGATACCAAACACCCCTGTCGTTGGTCACCCATCCGGCACGTGCACAAGGAAGACATTGCCACCCGCCACTTTATCATGTTACATTTGCAGGCGATGGAAACACGATTTTCTCCATTCGTTATCTTTCCTACACTGGTAGTGTCTGGCGACGACGTGGATCAAAGGTAACTACTAGACAATACTTATTTAACATTATTCAAGCGCAGAAGTTCCAGACAAGTCTCGTGGGAGATTTTAATAAGACAATCGAAAAAAACAAACAGTAGACAATCGGTTGTCGTTTGCGGCTACATCGTGGCAGATTTTAGCGTAATATTGTCTTCCAACCTCTTCTTTCAAACCCGCACTGGTTCGGTTTATATCGCAAGGATACGCCTTCCCATCAGCCTCCAGTCACACTCTGACCCGCTAGCTTTTACTTATTTGGTTTCAACAGACCGACGCCCACAGTAGCAATGAGTTGCTCTGACCAATTTACGCTACCTCATCCAATGCCTGAGAGGTGATCAGCGAGACGTTCACACCTGACTTTCCTTATTTGTTTATGCTCATTATCATAGCTGGACCAGTTAGCTTGCTCTCGGGCCACACACGCCCACGATAAACTAGCTATATCTACTCCTGGTTAAGCCTGGTTCTATAAGATCTTGTTCAAAGTCGAATATTCCCGGCTAATGCTTTAGACTTACAATTAATCTGAATTTACTGTAAATTATTGCAATAAATACCTACTTAGAATACACTGCAAAGCATGGGACTTTACAATTTGTCACACAGGGACAACTGGTGTACGTCAACTATGCCCGAATGGAGGACTTTCTGTGGCTGAAAGACAACAAACACGTCAACTTCACGGGGAAGATCTGTATCGCTCGCTACGGGAAAATATTCCGAGGAAACAAGGTGGGTTTCTGACACGTGTACAGAGTAACATTTTATATATTTTGCTGCCATTTGTTTGCGTTCTGGTGTGAATGTGTGCGTCGTTTAATAGTATTTGACAATAAAATCTATGGCGACGCTCTGATAATTATAACGCTGCACAAATACATTTGAATCGTGAATCTTATATTTTATATAATTACAAGGATTAATCCTAAGGAATGTCCAATTCACGTTTTATTACGGACTTTTTGCAAATTATATTAACGTGATATTCATAAATTCAAACGCATAATGTTTACTTGTCGTCTTTGTCGTCATTTCAACTGCATATATTTCTTCGGTGTATTTTCATGCAGAGTTGTTCGGAGCAAGCGGACTCATCTTCTTTTCCGACCCAAAAGACTACAGAGCCGGTGGTGCCAAGTCGGTGTACCCCGAAAGCTGGTGGCTCCCGGGAACCGGGGTGCAAAGGGGGACAGTGAACGAGGTAGATCCTCTGACGCCAGGCTACCCGGGCATAGGTAAGGAATGGCACATCAATTCGTGACATTCATTCATCGGTACATTATATATTGAAGTTATGATTTTGATTAATAAAACGTCTACCTATAGTTGAATAAAAGTCTGCAACATGCCTACTATAAAAAACGAGCTACTCATCTTAGCCTCTGTTCACTGGATCAAAACTGTTGATGTAAATTGGAAATCGATTTATGTTATTGTAGATGTACTTATTGTGATTTTTCTGGAATCTCTTAGATGGGATTCATCTTTGTTATGATTTGTTATATGCTTTGCTAAACATAAGTCTGGTTAAATATGTAATACTGTAGAAATGAAATACCCAGCACGTAAAGCACAATTGTTTGTCAGTCTACTAAGAAGATTGAAAACCATAGCAAATGATCACAGTGATATATATCAATTAAATCTGTCAGCGTATATACAGTAGTTGTACTTGTTGTCTACGCAGATAGTGCCTATTACGATCCTGACGGAGAGAAAAATCTTCCCAAGATTCCTGTCCATCCCATCGGCTACGACGATGCAAAGATATTTCTAGAGTACGTTGCTGCAATTTCGCTACCATCAGAACCAATATAATGTAATGTAA
>OY759262.1:46751912-46776912 GCA_963662155.1 Lamellibrachia columna | reverse complement strand
ACAGTATCATACGTTGTCTTTATACGTAGGCTGGCGTCCACGAAGGACCATTCTCTTATGCGCGTGGGGAGCTGAGGAAGAGGGAATCATCGGATCACGAGAGTGGGTCGAGGTGTGTACAATGAGTGTTACAGGAGAATGGGTTTCTCTCAAATATAATGCGTGCGTGCGTGCGAGTTTATTTGCATGTGTTTGCGTGTGTGTATTTGTTTGTTTGTTTGTGAGTGGGTGGGTGCGTGCGTGCTCATTTTTGTGCGTGTGTGTGGTGTGTGATCACGCAGGCGTCAGGCGTGCTCGTCTAAATAAGCATATATGTATGTATGTATGTATGTGTGTGTGTGTGTGTGTGTGTGTGTGTGTGTGTGTGTGTGTGTGTGTGTGTGTGTGTGTGTGTGTGTGTGTGTGTGTGTGTGTATGTGTGTATGTATGTATGTATGTACACACACACTCGCACACACACACACACACACACACACACACACACACACACACACACACACACACACACACATACACTTGCAAATCACGACAGCTAAGTGTAGCAACATCTTATATTGCGGTTCTGAGAAGTTGCCATTATTCCTGTTTCAGAACTTCGGTCATATAATTGGTAACAGGGTTGTTGCCTACTTGAATGTGGACATAGCGGTGCAAGGTACGATGTCAATAGCTACTTTTTTATATACTCGCATTCGTAGTAACATCCACTGGCACATATACGCTCGCACACATATACGCTCGCACACATTTTGTCTTCCTCAACACGTACACGACTTGAATAGATAATAATAAGTAACAGAAGTCGGGCAGAAGTCAATTTGTTTCGATATTGTCTTTGTGACACCACGTTGTACGCTACTGCTCAGCAAAAGTAAACGTTAGTGATGACCACATCGTAGTAAATGTTTAATAACCATGTACGTCATGAGATATCTATATAAGATGTAAGCATGTATGTAGTCACATAAAACAAGACTATAATATTGGAACAATAATATAGCCGACTTGCCTCATTCGTTTCCTCGTCTTCTCTGTTTCCTACCTCCACACCTTACTCCACCTTTGTCAAACAGGCAACTACACATTCAGAGGGCTAGCTTTACCGATGCTGTTCAAATCTTTGTACGAAGCTACAAAACAGGTGAGGATGGGGAGTTATCACAAACGTAGATTGTAAATAATTATTACAATAGCTGCCTAATTAATATGACTGAATCGGTTCCAATTTAATTAATCGTTTTACCATATCTTCCAACTCATGTAAAATCTGCATGAAGACAGCCTACCTAAAATCAATTCACTATGTCGTTAGACTAATGGAAAGCAAACGTTTGTCCGTGTAACACGCTTCGTCGGTGCAATCATTTCGTTATCCTTAGACGTGCTGTGGTCAAGCAAAATTAATTTATTGGGAAGGCGAGTTTTTATTACCTTAATTGTTTTATTACCTTAATTGTGTTTACTTATTGTCCGTCGTTGTGATATACTACACTGCAAAGCCTGTTTTCATATCACACCGCCAGGTGCCGAACCCAAACCAAGCTGAGATTGCTAAAGGCAGAAAGACAGTATATGACACTTGGGCCATCGGCATGCCGCAGAAAGACGCCAACGGGAAACCCACGGCAAAACCCTGGTAGCGAATCTATAAACAGTCAACGATATGTTGCATATAATCCAATAAACGAACTTGGCTATTTTGCTAGATGGTATTTTGTTACTTACCTAACACTACAACATGTGTTTGTCTCATTAATGGTGTTTCCTGTAATTTCATGAAAACCACCTTTTTATAACTCTGTATCTATTTTAACGCCATCTTGCAAGGGTAAGGCCTAAAAGTGTTTGAGCTCAGCACATCTAATTCGGCTATGAGGGTTCACTAATACGGTTTACTGCACAACATGCACTTCTCAACAATATCCGCAACATCCTATCCACAGTGGTTCTTCGCCGCATCCAACACAGACACAAAGGCACAGATTACTAGAAGTTCGATTTGTTGGAGTTCGATACACTCTACTCCACAAGTTAGATGCCTGCCACCTGCGGTCGACATTGGGCATGCGCTGGCCTCAATGGATTATATCCAATGAAGATCTGTACGTACGCAGTGCCACAGGAAAGCCGTCCCAGCAAGTACGGAGGATGCGTAGATCCATGTTCGGCCCTGTGTTGCGCATGCCCGAGGATAACCCCCGCACAACTGTCACCGCAGTTTGTGGTTGCTGAGTCAAATCGATACATGGGCCGAGTTGGTAGGCACACCACCAATCTATTTGACGTGTTGCGCGTTCAGACCTCAAAGAGAAGAGCGTCAAGTTACGATCGGGCAGAGACCTTGTAAGACTCAGAGAGATGGCAACGGCAACTGACCGGACAAGATGTCCCCAGACTATTTATGTCGCAGGAACAGTTTGATAATGATGATTGCACAACATTGTATGTGCATATAAAATTAATGAATCTCAATCAAACATTTTGTAGGATATCATTGCTGGGTTCCGGCAGTGATTTTGCGCCGTTCATCAAAAAGGTGGGAGTCTCGTGTGCCGACCTTCGCTATCACTTCGACGATAAACTTGGTATTTCGTCCTATCCGTTATACCACTCGGTCTACGAAACATTCTACCTCGTCGACAAGATAATGGATCCAACTTTTGCCGTAAGTTGCCTAATGTACATCTTCTTCGATAGAGGTTCTTCCCCACCTTGCTAAACAAACAATGTGTGTTCTAAAAACAACTTCTGTGCTAACTGGCCTGTGTGGAATAGTATGACTATAGTGTGTCCGTCATCAGTTATGCCTATATATATATATATATATATATATATATATATATATATATATATATATATATATATATATATATATATATATATATATATATATATATATATATATATATATATATATATGTATATATATATATATATATTTATATATATATATATATACATATATACGTATATATGTATATATATATGTGTGTGTGTGTGTGTGCGTGTGTGCGTGTGTGCGTGTGTTCGTGTGTGTGTGTGTGTGTGTGTGTGTGTGTGTGTGTGTGTGTGTGTGTGTGTGTTGTGTGTGTGTGTGTGTGTGTGTGTGTGTGTGTGTGTGTGTGTGTGTGTGTGTGTGTGTGTGTGTGTGTGTGTGTGTGTGTGTGTGTGTGTGTGTGTGTGTGTGTGTGTGTGTGTGTGTGTGTGTGTGTGTGTGTGTGTGTGTGTGTGTGTGTGTGTGTGTGTGTGTGTGTGTGTGTGTGTGTGTGTGTGTGTGTTGGGTAACATATTAAACAGTTGTTTTCTGAAATGACTAGATGATTTATAAACTTACATCATGCTTCAGTATCACAAAGCAACTACTCAAGTATGGGCCGAACTGGCACGCAACCTGGCGGACTCTTACATTCTGCCGTTTGACGTCGAGTCTTTCGCGACAGCCATTGAAAGTTACGCGCTGCTCGTCGAGTTTAAACACGGCTCGTTGATGCGGGACCACGGACTGGCGAAGAGATTAGGTAATTACGTCGTAGTAGCAAATTCGATTGACCACGTGGCTGGTGTGGTTCGCGTTACCACAGTAGTTAGAACTTCAGATTCTTAGTTGAGAAGGCCAGGTTTGAAATCATCTTGCTGCCGTTTCGAAGCATGATAAATTTCGTTGACACCACGTTGCCTCATTTCGCTCATTTGTGTAAACGAATACCCGGCTACAAACGGGGTAGATATACGTGAACAAATAGTCTTCGCGCAGTAATTGCCAGGTCTGCCAAGGGTAAAGTGTAGAGCGCTTCGGGCGATCCAGAGAACCGGTACAGTGCACTGTAACTTACCTTTCCAAGGTGGCTAACCTGCTTGTGTCTCTGTCGTCTGAATGATGGTGTTGAACGCTACATAGCCTCAAATGACAGAACACTTCCTATAATGCCTGCTGAGCCTTCTTCTACCACAGCCTCGCTGATCAGATCTGACAGATGTCAACTCATATGTCAGCGTCTGCGTTTTGTTACTGCGGGGAAAGGTATATCGAGTCGAGAGAAGAACATTCAACATAATTGAGCTACTACATCATGCTCTGATATTGATTCATTCGTGATTACGTACAGAAAATTTCGTTCGTAACCATTTTTTATTTATTGTTTTAGTTAATATTGCGTCTATTCTCTTTTGCTTGAACAGAATACCTGCGACTGGCTGTTGCTCAATTTCGCTCGGTTGCGGACCAATTTCAGAAGCGCGTTGAATCAGTTGACAGGCAAAAGTAAGCAATCACTGTTATTTATTAAATACTTACACATTCAGTATTCAGTAGGCGTTGTTTCCTCAGATGATTCACGAGCTCCCTGAATATCGTTAGTGGAGGACGTTGTATTGTACGAAGGTACTAAGGTTAGATTGGAACTGCGATGATGGTGGATAGTATTTTGAAGTAACTAGGAATAGAAGAAGACATAGCGAGTGAAGGTGAACCTGATTGTAGCTCGACTGACAGCTCATTCTGCGCTGATTAATACAAGCAAAAAGTGAAGCAAATTTACTATGCTTTTTGTGGGCAATTTTATTGCTGCGATTGTAAACTGACAGAGCTAACTGGACATCTACAAATCCATTTGAACGTACGAAGCTGTGACTTTGTGGTTGTCAATTAAAGCTAAAACCCGTAGTGCTGAATATGTGGGTCTAGTCTTGAAGAAATACAAACTGTTATTCACAGCCAGTAACTAAGAAAGAAAAAGCCAGTGTAACCAGCTGTGTTTGTGCGCTATCGTGTCGTTACCTAACTCCGTATCGTTGCATATTTTCGTAATTATACTATTACATACATGGTGATTGTTCATAATAAAACAAAAGCATATGTCAATAACTCATCTGATATGATTACGTAAAAATTACGTTTATCTGCAACAAACTCTTGCTGAAATCAGGGGACAATTACGTTAATCTGCAGCAGCTGCATCTCCATTCTCAATGCCGTTTACGCTCTGTAATTCTGTTTAATTCTGCCCATTCCGTCCTCCCTACAGCCCCATGGCTGTTCGACAACTTAACGACCAGATGATGCAGTTGGAACGAGCCTTCATCGATCCTCTGGGCCTCCCTGGCCGTCCCCTCACACGGTTGGTTCTTACATTAATTACGTACATTAACTTCGTTTCATGTTGGTAGGTGGCGTAGTGGTTAAAACATCGAACTCTCAATCGAGAGAATCCGAGCTAGAAACCCTCTTGTAACCGTTTCGAAGCTTTGGCAATGTCGTTCACGCCACGTTGCCCCAGTTCATTCTGCTGTGTAAAAGAGTACCCGCCTCTATACAGTGGTGGATATGCGAACGAGCAGTCAATTGGCGCAGTAAATGTAGCGTGGCTGAATTCTTCCAAGAGAAGTCGAGTTGGTGTTGGAATGAACAAGCCTGTCAAATGTAAAGCGCTCTGAGCGATTTCTTAGAGATCAGACCACATACTTCTAGAAATGCCTCACGAATATAGTGCCAAAATACTCCGATTTCAATGATTTTATTTGCCAAGAAGTAACTGTATTCAGCCAGCAAGGTTGGACAATTCGAAATATCGTGCCTTTGGCAGCGAACTGTCACCAGTATGAAGCGGATTTGAAGACGCGTAGGTATTTTGGTGGTGACCTTCGCAAAACACCGATAGACGTATACATATTTCACAAACACTACCAATGTTGAGGGTAGGCGCGTTTGCAACAAGATTATTAGGAGAGCTAGATGTATGTGTGTTTGACAAAACCTGTTCAGAATATCAGTGGCATGATGGCGGTGGCTGTGAATTTCTTTCAGTATTTTTTATGGTACACTTTTCTTATAAAACATTAACAAGGCCACCAGTGCAATAATGCATTGTGGTCTTTAATCAAACGGGTACACACGTACGACTTCAGGAGGATCTCCAATGAATGACTTTTGTAATTGGAACATACATTTTTTATTGGACGATCTGGTTTCGAAGATAACATAATAGTCAAAACAACTGCCGTTAAACTAACATAACCAGAACGCGGTCTGACCCAGCAGAAGAATTACAAGGTACAATAATTCGTATTAGAGCACTTCTTTATCGCCAGACTGAATTGTTTTCCAGTGGTAGAGTACCAACTTATATGCTGACATCAATTCGTTTTGTTCTCCAGAAATGTTTTGTTCGCGCCGAGTCAACAAAACACGAACGCAGGATCGAGTTTTCCGGGGCTCAATGACGCGCTATTCGAGATCTCGCGAGATCCGGACCAGCAGACAAGATGGCGGGAAGTCAGCAAACAATTGGCAATCGTCACGTTCTTCGTAGAAACTGCCGCAACATCTCTGCACAAACCTATCGATTTCTGAAATTTAATAACTGGCGAGATGTAGAAATTGTTCTATTGACGATGTAACTGTTGATAAACGGTCTTGCATATATATATATATATATATATATATATATATATATATATATATATATATATATATATATATATATATACACATACACACATACATATATATATATATATATATATATATATATATATATATATATATATATATATATATATATATATATATATATACATACATATATATATATATATATATATATATATATATATATATATATATATATATATATATATATATATATATATATATATATATATATATATATATATATATATATATATATATATATATATATATATATATATTAATTATATAGAACTATATTATATATATATATATATATATATATATATATATATATATATAATATAGTTCTGTATAATTAATATATATATATATATATATATATATATATATATATATATATATATATATATATATGTATGTATGTGTGTGTGTGTTAATTGTGTGGTGACTTTACTAATACACACACACATGCGCACACGCACGCGCAAACAAGCACACAACACGTGTAGTCAAACAAACAATATGCCGGCACGTATTTCGTATTTTACCCCCATCGTTATACACACCTCGACCCACTCCCGTGATCCAATGAGGCCCTGTTCGCCGACTCCCCACGCGCAGAAGACAATTGTTCTTCGTGGACGCCAGCCTACAAACATAGACGACGACTGACGAAAGTCGTTCCCTTGCAGCAGTTGAAAGGCAATTATCCGGACACATTATAAAGTTACCCATGACAGTTTTGAAACCACAGTGCTTTCATAAAAAAATTACTTTTGAATTGTTTGATATTACACAGGCTAAATGGCACGTTGGTTACCTGTTCCTACCTTGCTTCTCTCCGTTACATTGGGAACTAATGTCAACGACATGGTTAAGTCTTTGTAAATCAAGTACATACCTGGCAACTAGCTCAGATGTTGGTGGAGCAGGCACTGTTGCGATGTTGGGTGCAATGTTTCTGGGATTGGCAGGCTTGATGCCACACTTCCTGGCTTTGGGCAATTCATCCTCTATGCAGGCACAGAAAATTGTCTCCTGCAGGCTGACAATGTACTCATAATGTTTCAGTTGCCGCTCTGGCACAATTGTCCAGTTTTCCCCTCTTTTGTTGAATACCTTGTGGTAACTGTAAATTAACAAACAAACTTAATGATGTGTTATACAACAATTAATAACTTTTGTTAGGCAGGATGGCATTTGCAAGACATTCTCCATTCCACATGCTGATGCTATGTACTGTTTCAACGTAAATAGCTAAATGATTTAACACAAATGTAATGTTATTGAAAATACTGGATATGAATGCATATGCATAACATGATATACACATGCTGTTTTTATTTTGCACTGTATTACTGGTTGTGTATTGCAACGCAATAAACCTCCCATTGGAAATATTAACATATGTGAATGATGTTTCTTTCATTGTATAAACAGCCATCTGAAACATTGTTTTAATCACTATGTAGTCTTCTTTACAAAATACTAACTAACCCAAGGGGCTAAGTAGAAACATAATCCGTGATAATCGCGATTTGTGCTGTAATGGAATGTCATTATTGTTGTGTCTAACAACAATGTATACAAGCTATGCTTACACAGTGTGCCCTTTGCTGTTTGTCTTCAGTGGCAAATTTTTGTGCTTCTATTGCTGCGAGGAAATTTCATGCCCGATACACTGGGAAACTGCAATAGATAAGTTTTAACTGTTATGTTTCATAAGCATGATCCAGTTGCCAACTCCACCGCTGGTGGACTTTGGAGCACACACTGTGAACATGGACATTCCAGCTAAGTTTGTTATCAAGATGGACACCTCGGTATTTGTACTGACCGATCTGGGTAATTTCTATACCATGGATAACAACAGGCAAGTGATCGGCAACAATACATTTAGCATCAAAAATCATCTCTTGAGTCTTACTAACATTGAGTTTGAGGTGGTTGTTGTCACACCAATGTACGAAGCTTTAAATTTCAGAAGTGTACATATTGATGTCAGAATCAGCACGTAACAGGCTAAGAATAGCCGAATCATCAGAAAATGTTATTATGTAGTTGTTAGTACTGCTGCTGGTACAGTCATTTGTATATAGAAAGTACAAAATCAGCAAACTGACACAACCTTGGGGTGCACCGATATTTGTTACCACAGTTTAGGAAAGAGTCTGATTTACTTTAACAAGCCGTTAGAAAACTGTTAGAAAAGAATGATACCACTTGATGATATATGGATTGACATTCATTTGTTTCAGCTTACTGAGCAGGGTGTGAGGTTGCATAAGGTTGAACGCCAAGCTAAAGTCTATAAACAATAGTCTAGCAAAACATTGGTACCCACTGGGCTTGTCTAAGTGTTTCAAAATTAAATGGACAACAGTGTTGTCAGCATCATATGTTCCTCTGCCCTGCCTGTAGGCATATTGGAATGGGTCAAGATAGTCCTGAACGTCTAACCTCAGTTTACAAGCCACTAAGCATTCCAAACATTTCATGACAATTGATGTAAGTGCAACAGGTATGTAATCATTGTTTTCTTTTGGGCAAATTATCTTTGGTACAGAAGTAATATATGAGGTTTTCCAGAGTAATGGTACCCTGTGGCTATCGACCGAAAATTGGAATATGGGGCACCAAGCCGGTGCCAGCTCCTCAGCAAATGTTTTCAATAAAAAAGCTGGAAGACCAACAGGACCAGTTGCTTTTCTACTACATACATGTTGGAAGACTTTAGTAACATCTACATCAATTTCAAGCCTATCAGCATTACTGACAAATACATCGCTGAGCACAGAATCACATCTACTGGAAGAGTCCTGAGTATCAAAACGTCTGTAAAAATCATTCATTTCATCAGCAAAAGCCTGTTCATCTGTATATCTAGTTCTTTGCATTGATAATACAAGTTGAAATACTAAAACACACAATAAATAAACACGATTACAGATCACCAAAGTGTTTGTTCATCTTTACTTTTTTGTTAGTGACACTTGAGAAGCCACTTTCAAAGCTGACTCAACCACTTGTCTAAGCCAGCTAAATGCCATGTCTAAACCAGAGTGGGTAGACGACTCCAGTGATATATTTATTAAATCAATAAATATTATCACTTAATATTGTGTCAAAATATAATTATTTTTTAATCATAAAAATGTATTGTGCTCAAGTATCAATGAAAATGTGCAAGAATGTACCTTTGTATTTAATATATGGTATTTGAAGAACACAACGTTGTTACTATTTTTCTCTGTGGCTTTGTGGCAATTTTGTGACTTTATTTTCATTACTTTTTTATGTAGCTTTATTTCCACTCACTATCCCTATATGTATATCAACATAGACAAATATTTAGTTGTATCTGTAACACACCTTAACCTTTCATTAAATAACTATTTTATTTGCATATTTCATGCCCCATGTTACAGTGGCCTACTTTCCATTTAGTGATGTGCCCATCAAATTGATGTTGGATGATAGCAATGTGCATGCGTGTAATGGATTGTCCATAGTACAATCAAATAATTTATTTCCTAAATATGTGGTGAGTACCCATAATTTATAATGTTTATACTGTTTATATTCTATACTGTAGTTAAAGTTTATATAGTATATAAAATATTACTCACTTTGATTACCAATTGCTTTCTGGATATTTGTTTTTTGGTCAAATGCTGTTTTTTTGTCTGACATAGTTATATGAACATCTGTCCAAATGCACAATTCACACCAGGAGGGCTGGTATATTACTGCCAGTCCGGGATGGTTTTACATTACAACCCACTTGGAGACATTATGTTTAACAATGAGACAATGGATGTGTCAATGAGGCAGGGCTATACACAACACCATAGAACTCACTGAAGCTTCCAGTGTTGTTACAACAATGATTGCCTTTTAACTTAAAACAACCATTCTTCCATAACCGTTCTTCTTTCCACATCTTTAGATGATCATTTATGTGTTTGTTCATATTATAATGTAACTTTTTCAATTTGCTACATTTCAATGGGCCAATTCTTTCCCACCATAATTTATCCGAGCATGAGCATGAAGTAGGGCCACACTTAAGTGACTTGCATTTCTTGGACAATGACAAATGTACGTAATTTCATTGAAGTGGGTACCAATGTTTTGCTAAACTATTGTTTATAGAATAACCGGCAAGATAAACTGTGCATAGCCTTGGTGTACATTATTCATCAGGCATTCTGTATAACAAAATGTGAATCCGAAAAGTGGAGGGTAGAAGGGAGTGGAGAAGAAGAAGACTGAGATGGGAGCGCTGCGTGAAGAGATATTTAGTGGGAGGGGAATGGAGAATGAGGGTGAGGGATAGAGGGGAGTGGAGACAATTGGTGGAGACGGTAGTAAAACGGGACTAGTTATGAAGAAGGGGGAAAATAAATCATCAACTAGTATCGGTGCCAGCCTCACCCGGACTACAGGGAAAAAGAGGAGAACAACAACAATAACTAGTCTAAGCACATGGGTGAGTTTTTGCTGCACTAAGCCTATGCCATGGATATTATCAACATGCCACATATGCAACATGCAGGCACTATATTTTATGTGGGTGTGTGCGTGCGCACGGCTACAACAAATCAAATGGTGTACTCGACCAGACCTGAGGCGGAAGTACTCGGTACTGGAGTATATTTGTTAAAATACTCGTACTCGTATAACTTATGTGTCAGGTACTCGTATTCATACTCAAGGTACGCAGAATTTATGAGTACATCTGTGTACTTTTCAATATATACTGTGAAAACTAATTTCTTTGTAGTTAACAAAATGAAACTTTCATGAAGTATTTCAATGTTCAATTATTTTTTTTAATACTTTTTTTCTGATTGATTACTCCCTTTTGGCTTGCCTTTGCCATTCCTACACATAGCACACCCCCTTTTTTAATAGCCATGACTATGATACAAAAAAGACAACATACAGCAACTTTTCCCAGTAAGAAACACCCTGTTAAGCAAACAATTGTTTAATTTAATTTATATTGTTGTAGCCCGTCGGGTTGCGTCGGTAGGATCGTAACGTTAGGATCGTAACATTCTGGAAACAACTTAACTGGTGTTAAACCTGAATTGTGTGAAGGCACCACAGGCGACATAGCCATAGCCTAGGGCCGGGGCTCCGGGTATCGATCTGATGCCGATACTCGCGCTAGGCCTAGGATAGTAATAATGTACAGGGCAAAGTGAATTGTGGGGCGATTCTAGAATCGCCCCGGATGTCTCGCGGGTCATTGTGGGAATCCCACAATGACCCGCCCAAGTGGAGATGATAGATCTGTCAGTCGCTCGGCAATATTCGGAGTGGTGAGACGTACATTGTTCGAGTTGCATATGTGTGGTTCATTTCATTACATTACTTGACTGACTTTTGCGTACATGTTATGATAATTGTATTACATTGTTTGCGATAATTTATTTAGTGTTAAATATTTCGTTGAGTGAATTATCTTGTAGAATAACCATTGACTTGTGACGTTTGACAATATAGTAAACATTTTATCGTTTGAATATGGCTAATGATCATAAGACTTGCATGTCCGAAGTAGTGACCCATTTGCTAGCAGTTAAAAATTCGAAAGTGATATCAGAGACGAAATATGATGAAATCGTTGAGCATCTACAACAACCAAATGCGGCCACCGACCCCAAACTTCGCTGGTGGATCAAGCGTAAGCGATTTCAGCTGATCAGCTTCCCTGAGCTCGACATCGCTGATGTGCTTGTCATTCCCATGCGAGGTACGTACATAAATATGTTGAATTTTCTCTGTTTTATGCCCGATGAACGTTTTAACATATTAATTCTAATGTTGTTGTCCATAAATGTTCCCGGTATGGCCCGGGTGCAATCCACAAAGATACGTCATTCTGTCTAGGATAACGTAACGTAACGCCTGCATAATTCCCCCCCAAAAAAAAAAATTAAAATATGTGCGCAATTGTTTGTCTTATAATTCAGATGAAATATAACCCAAAATTTTTTTATTAAAAAAATCCTCTTGATATTGACCAGCGAAACCAACGTAACTAATTGGCTAGGAGTTATGGAAATGTTTAGCTGAAAAAAATATCTGAAGACTCATTGAAGGAACATTTCAATGTTTATAAACTAGATTGATAACTTGAGTGTGTGTCACTTTCCGTGTATGTTTTAAGTTTTAATTACCAAGATGTTGTTATACTAATAATTATCTCAATGTCTTTCGTTTAACTTTTTTCCATTTGGTGTTATTATGCGTAGTACATTTACACAATTTAAACTACTGTTTTATTACTTGTCCATCCTTGTTCATAGCACCAAATGACCACCATGTTTACCTGACTATATTGTTTGCCTGACAGTCAAGTGTGCATGGTTCTCAGTTAAATTAATTGGCTTCTATACTACGGCAGGTGTGGATCCCAATCTGACTGACTTGAAGCTGTCCCTGTAATATGTTAAGTGTGACATTCATGACTGATGGTAATGCAACAATAAAAGGAAGCCATTTCGCAGTGACAGTACTGCACACCACCTGGGAGGCCATGCAATTATCCTTTGATTAGCAGTCATCCTAATTATTCTTCAGGTGCCAGTTGTAGATTTTTCACAGTGTCAGGACAATTACTAACAACACCAAACTGGAGTCATAACATTAATAAATATTGTAAAAAAATATTATTGGAAATATGTGTCACTTCAAGTGTTAGTTAGTGATACTAATAAGTCATTGTAAGGCCCTATTGTGTCAATAATATATCTTGTGCACAGATTCCATTGCACTTGAGCATGTCTGAATGTTTTTTCACAGGTGGGTGCAGTGACATGTCGCCATCAGACTGCCAACGAGTTGTCCATAGTGGGAAGCTGTATGAAGTAGTCAGTCAGCTGCATAACAGCATAAGTGATGGTAGCAGAAAGAAAGTTTTAGCTGCTGCACATAGGGACTACTATGGGATGCCTAGGATTTATGTAGAGCAGTTTTGTAGCCCCACATGCCAGAAGGCTGCTCCTAACACCACTAAAGCTTCCCTTAAGCCAATTGTGGAGACATAATTCCTTAACCGTATTCAGATTGATTTGATAGACATGCGTCATTCCCCAGACAATTGCTACCACTACATATGTCATGTCATGGATCATTACTCCAAATTCCATATCATTTACCCTCTGAAAACCAAGACTGCACACGAAATAGCTATTAGTTTGGAGGAACGCATGTTAGCATGCATGGGTACTTGGTTAAATGACGTTCACACGACAGCAGCATCTAAACTTCTGCTAAGTGCCCACCCTCACATTGTTGGTCTGCAAGATACAGTTTTGCAGCAAAATAACTTGTGTTCATTCATGTTGACAACTGTCATTGGATTACAATTTCCAATGTAGGTGACAGTACAGTAAATGTTATGATTCAATGATGTTGACACCGTCTACCGAAACCATTCGTGTCATATGTAGCTACGTGCACACGAGCAGTGACGAGATCCAGCTGAATGTGATGAATGTGGACAGGCAACCTGATCCCCACAGTTGTGGTCTGTACGCCGTTGCCTCTCATCCTTCCCGGCCAATGATTCATTTCGCAACCCAGTCGTTTTGAAGCATGTAGATGTGCGGGTGTATTGTGATTGTCGAATGCCAGATGATCACAAATTAATGTTAAAATGTGACAACTGCAATGCATGGTACCATGCTCAGTGTATGGGAGTAAGCATGAAGCCTCGCAAAAGTGACACTTGGATTTGCGTGAAATGTACCAAAAACATAATTGGCCAGTAGAGTGTCGTGGTCGTTGTAGACTACCCATGTACACATCGAGCTTGGGCTGGAGTCTGTACTGGGTAATGTTCACTCATGTTATAATATCACATTATTAGAGTCCCTAGATTGTTCCTACTTGTACAGTGGTCGTTGTAGACTACCCATGCAGGGCTGGGTCCAATTACGTAATTGTAATTGTAATTGTAATTGATTACAGCAAAATTGTGTAATTGTAATTGTAATTGTAATTGATTATGGTTTCAAATTTGTGCTGTAATTGTAATTGTTATATTTTGTATAATTGAAAATTTATTTCAATTACAATCAATTACAATCAATTACAGTACGTTTCATATCACAAACTACCTGAACAAACTGTCAATAAAATATAATTTAAGTCTCATACAGGTTCAGGGTTGTTTGATTTAAATAATTTTATTTAAATAATTGATTTAAATCACTCAAAAAAAATAATTGATTAATGATTTTTTTTTTACTTCCGATTTTTGTAATCGCTAATTTATATGAATTTAGCACAAATAATTGTTTACAAGCATTGAGATCAACAGAGTTTTGTATGTCTTTTAATACAAAAGCACAAAGTGTGCACACTTGTGTAGCTGTATTGACACCAGATAGCCTGACAGTCAAATATTTTATGACATTGTGTATGTCTGAGCTATTCCCTTTTTGAATGCAGTGAAGCCACACAAAGTTGTCTTCCAGAGGAAGTATCTTTTCAAGTCAGAAGCACTGAGTTAAAGTCCACTTAGAGCTTGTGCTAGTTGTTCTCAATTCAGTATGTTGACTCAAGTGAGACAGTCTGGGCTACCATTGTTTAATACTGTACCAGTTTGCAGTCTGGTTAGAGACCCTTAGAGTACACAGGGCCATGGACAGGTGCTAATCCACCCTCTCAGCAAACAATAATTAGCACTGCTACAGCCACAGACACACAGCATGCTTTCCTTTCCAAGACAAATTATGCAACTACAGGAGGTGAAGCCTTGTGGACATTGTCTAATATATAAGCAAAAATCATGTACCCTCTATTAAAACAAGTACCTAGATTGATTTGAAAGAGTTTATAAATACATCAACGTATATATATATATAATTTATTAATGTCTATATACCAGATTAAAAATATATATTTATATAATAAAAATATGTTTAAACTGCTGTCTTTTTATTTAGTACAATTCAAAATTCAAGCCACAATTCTTCAACAATTTACAATCATTACCGTTATATTTGTTTATCAGTTGTGTACAAAATATTGAAATTCAGCAAAAGTGCAAAACTATATAATTAACAAATGCTGAATATATTTGGTTCCGCATAATGTAATTGTAATTGTAATTGAAATTCAAACTGTAATTGTAATTGTAATTTAACTGAAAAATTATGAGTGTAATTGTAATTGTAATTGAACTAAAAAAATTAATGTAATTGTAATTGTAATTGATATAATTATGTGTAATTGAACCCACCCCTGTACCCATGTACACCTCGAGCTTGGGCTGGAGTCTGTAATGGGTAATGTTCACGCATTACTATTATGTATTGTTGATAATATGTCATTAACCTAACTTGCTTTGCAGTGGACGCAACACATCATCACACAAACAAAACATGCAACAGAAGATGCCATGCGATCTATCAACGACATAATATTACTTATTTACTTAAAAAATTACTTAATTAGATAAAGAATTTTTTTCGTGCAACATTGTTTGGTTGATTGTATCACGAGGTGTGTAAAATTACGGAAAGTTGAATAGAGATTGATTAGAACGATTACTTTAACACTTAGGGAGAGGTCGAGAATGGTAGATGGTATAGCGCTTCTTTTGATGTAGCATTGTCTTGTTGTTTGGTTCATTCAATTCAAACATACACTCAATATACACAATGACATTTACATACAAACAGACATATACACGCATGCCTGCAGACAAACTGTCGCTTAATCACTCACTCATGGTGGGAAATACACTGTCACCTTCCCGTGGTTTCTACCGTTAAACACACTGGCGATATGAAACACTCATGTGTGTCTTATGTCGGTGGTGTGTGAACTGAGAACAGTGTGGACACATCCTTATTTATTTTAATTCAAGTAATTATATGGATTTGTTAATCGTGTAGGCAATGCAATTATGTTTTGGTAATGTTTGTTCACAAACGTATGTATCACCAACACTTCAGCGATAACAAATTCTTCCACAAAAGTGGTTAGCTCTGAAAAGAACTGTTTGTTTTGTTGGCTCTTAAAAGAGCCGTTGTTTTCTTCGTATTAACGTCGGCTTAGCGGCGTGAATGCCACATCGCTGCTGCTCTAATGCTTCTCACGTATTTGGGCATCCCTGTCGTGTTATTGAGATGGACACCATCTGGAAGCAGGTACGACTGCCACTCTTCTGACATCCCACGGTGTTTCCATGCGTGTATGTTTGCCAGCCCGTCCGTCAATCTGTGCAACGCTGCGTTGTAGGCAGTACGCGCATCATTGAAGTCCGCGCGAACTTCCCTGCATTTGTAATTTCACACACGTTATTAGGCGAAACATTCTGAAATCCACGCTTGTACATGTAAGTTTGAACGAAATAACGGTATCATTCCAACTCTGCACCATTTAAGTCGGGGGGCAAAGTGGGAATAAGCTTTACAACTACACGCTAATCAAAGATAGTGCGTTGCGTTGGTGTCACACAGTTAGCGTTTGTAATTTCACACACGTTATTAGGCGAAACATTCTGAAATCCACGCTTGTACATGTAAGTTTGAACGAAATGACGGTATCATTCCAACTTTGCACCATTTAAGTCGGGGGGCAAAGTTGGAATAAGCTTTACAACTACACGCTAATCAAAGATAGTGCGTTGCGTTGGTGTCACACAGTTAGCGTTTGTAATTTCACACACGTTATTAGGCGAAACATTATTAAATCCACGCTTGTACATGTAAGTTTGAACGAAATAACGGTATCATTCCAACTCTGCACCATGAGAAACGGGGGCAAAGTGGGAATAAGCTTTATAACTACACGCTAATCAAAGATAGTGCGTTGCATTGGTGTCACACAGTCAGTATTTTGAATGTTATACACAATATATGGTCATCCAGTAAAAAAAGGACGTCGGCATAAACGATTTTGCAACGGCACGCTTGAAATAACGGTATTATTCCCATTCTGCACAATACAAGAAGGGGCAAAGTCGGAATAAGCAAAACATACAACGCAGGATTAGCTAGTTAATTACCCCCTTTGTTGCTCCGCTACAGCTTCAACACATTCACAACACACACAAAGGAATCCAGTTGTTCTGTGCAATTTGGACCTTCCCTTCCTGTTTCTCTGTTAGTGCAAGTGTTCCCAAACCATGTACACACGCAGGCGCCACGCAGAATTATAACGTTTCCCCCTTTAGTCGTTTGTTCAACTTGTTGTGCCACATAATATCTTCCACCCTCCTCCGCGGTGCTGCTCCTGCTCGCAACCTCCTCTGTACCTCCTTCCTACTTCTGCCTTCCTCACACACTGTTCCGCCCAAGTACACAAAGCTGTCCACTTGCTCATTGGTCTTTCCATCCACTACTACGTGCAGGTGCACCTCCTGTTCATCTATCGGTATTCTCAGGATTCTTTCCGAGGCAATGTTTTCTGAAGATGCTATTTCATTCTTACAAATTTTTCTGTTGTTCTTTCTTGCTATCTGCCACCACTGTTCGGTCGTCAGCGTGCAGTACTTTCTTCAGTTCTTCCTGTTCCGACACTTTTCCACTGACCAGGTTCATCGCCATAATGAAAAGCATGGTGTTCAAGGCACTTCTTTGTCTAAGGCCTACTCCAAACTTTTCTTATGTATCTCCATCATTGTTTCCACAATTCTAGCCTCTTCTTCTCCAACCTCCATCCACCTCATAACTGCAAATGCTAGTTCTCTTGGCGCGGTGTCAAATGCTTTTTTAGATCCACTCACTGGGCTAAAGATATTCTGATGTGATACTCACTGGGCCATGGCCATTGAAGAGCGATCAATTGGTGTGATGAAATGTGGGATTGCTCAAGAATAAATGCTCATGTACCCTGGATGTTCCCGGATATCTGTGTACGCTCGAACTTCCCTCCCCTTAAAATCCTGAGGACGGGTCTGTTCCTGAACTGCCAGTATTTCTTATTTCTTTCTTGTGTGTGATTGCGTACACAAGAATGCACCCCTCCTTGCCAGGACCTCTTTCCTTTCCATCAGATCCTCTATTCTCGCACCGGTAAAACAAAATATCATGTCGTCACCATTATCCGCTATTTTGTCCGTCTTGTAAAGTATGGATTTCCCGTAAACACCCTCGATTTCCTTGTGACGTCTCTATTTTCAACTCTGCCCTCTGTGACTACCTCAGAATACTTTTTCCGACGTTTTGTTTTTTCGCTTCTGTCTTCGTCTGTACATTATGTACCCCAGTCTTACCGCCTGACAACATATAGTTGTTACCCGCCTAGCCCCCCCCCCTCTGCCTACCTAGCTTGTGGCTACCTCTTTATCTCCTGTTACATGTTCCCTTATCTTGTTAACTGGCGTGTATGTCTGCCGTTTCCCTCCTGTTGCGACAACATTGGACTCTCTCTCTCTCTCTCTCTCTCTCTCTCTCTCTCTCTCTCTCTCTCTCTCTCTCTCTCTCTCTCTCTCTCGTTCTCTCTGTGTCCGCTGAACCCATTTCGATTAATTGAAACTATCGTTTATATCGATGGGCTTACGTAGAGAAGTAGCTTACAGTACATAGACAACATGTTTCCATTATAAAATGAAATGTGTTATTTTTGCCAAAATATAGATGAGAGACACTCACTCATATGACACATACGCATGGTTAAGTATAATTAATAAAACTACAACCTGATAATTGTGAAGAGTCAACTTGACCTGCGTGTATGGCTAATTATAGCAGAAATATGTTTAGCAATCTTTCAAATATAATATGTTCGACTTAGGCGAATTATATATGCTAATATTTTTTATTTTTTAATCCCAGTAAATACAAAGTAGGGATATCATTAGTATTGCTTGTTGCTACACCCCTTATAGTTATAATTAGAAATAGGACTCATATAAAACATTCGGGTTAACTACATTATGCAAACATTTAATATAGTAGAGTAGTTGACAGCGACAACTTAGTTGTTTACTATATTACAACAGGGTTTCACCAGATTCAATACCTTATTGAGTTAGGTTAACGCCCAATTTCGTACAGACAGGAAATCGCTGAACATAAACTCTACCGTAAGTATATAGCACTTTGCACTACACGGCGCAGTTTTATGGTACGTTGCCCTGGACACTTTATGTACATATTAAAAGTTAAATGCTTACATGGTTAAACACATTATTTAAATAATGCTAAAGGTAAGTTGTTACATAGTGCTATATCCGGTCCTAGGGTGTAAGGCGTTCTACAGTTCGCCCCCAGGCAGACGCATTCATTCACTCACACACACGCGCACGAACGCGCGCACGCACACACACCATGCCGACAGTGCTATCGACAAAAAAAGGTCATGTTGACCCCTGTCGTCCACATATTTTTAATGAACCAGCTTCCTGAAGTGGCTAACGTGATGTTTTGCTTCTATTTCGACAACATAACCACTCGTTTCCAGTGACCTTTTACAAATCGGCCTAAATATAGACGAAGGACTGTTCATAGTCCGCTGTGAGCACTTCAACGTTCACTGCGTGCCGACTGCAGCACTGCTACCGACCAGACAGGAGTATCGGTTACTACTATACTCCAATCGGGTTACATGACATCGCGCCATTCCGACGTACAACTGCAGTAAACAACATCTCGCAGCCCCGGGGTGATGAAGACCAACCAAATAGAGCTGCAACATCTCGGCCGTCGAAGTAAGAACGACACCGGGGTCTCAGACATGGGAATCTCGCGGAAGGTGGCTGGCGCATTGGTCATCGTCGCACTTGTGGTCGGAGTGGTCATCGGATTCCTGTCCGGCTACTTTGGCCCCGGGGTCAGTAGATATGTTCGTCATCTGACCCGAGAAGCTGATGTCGGCGTCAGGGAGAAACTCCTGGGGGAAATCGACGCTGGAAACATACGACGCAATCTTAGGTAACGACAGGCTCTGTGTTGTGATTCTGTATATATTAATCACTAGAAGTTTAGAATAACACTCACACGTAAACACACGCAAACACACGCACTCACACGCTCGCATGCGGACACTCACACACACACACACACACACACACACACACACACACACACACACACACACACACACACACACACACACACACACACACACACACACACACACACACACACACACACACACACACACACACACACACACACACACACACGCATACACACACACACACACACACACACACACACACACACACACACACACACACACACACACACACACACACACACACACACACACACACACACACACTAATTAATTTAGAGTAACTTTAATTTGACGTAGGATAGAAAAAATTCAACACGTAATACATCTAAGTATTTACCACGCCAGCACCCATCCTTGAGAATGTATCTAAATGACACCCCTACTTTATACATCTGTCAAAAATACCCTTTTAAGTCGGAGCGGATTGAAAAACACACCCTTTTCAGTGGGTGGGAGTCACATTCTACATTCCACAAAAACTGTGCATAATATAATTCATTAACATATTTTACGCACAGGTTAGTGTTAAGATGCTTCGTGCGTCAGTAGGCGCAACGAGGATTAAGTAAAATTAGTAGGTAAGTGTGAACTAATTTGCGTAAAATTCCTCTGTAATATGAGATGTCATAATATATACGCTTAATTGCCCAATCAGAGTGATTTTATAACCCAAACACGTTCCATGCGTTGTATACACAAAATGTACGCATAAAACGTACGAATATGGTAAAGTATAAAAGATACATTCTTGTATAGCGTTGTATCCATTCCACGTGACTACACAAAGTGTCTTATACTCTACCGCCTGGCAGACCTGTTCATTCCAACGCCATCTCGACTTCTCTGGGAAGCATTCAGTTGAGGCACACAAAAACATACAGTTTCAGTCAGCAAGTTACACTGACAAAACAATTTCAGCCAATATGTTACACACCAGCAGTACAGGTAGAACTAAAGTGTAACATTCATGACAAGATAACAAACAACCCGTTACACAACATACAGCCACTCAACAATTACTGTGTAACATCCATGACAAGATAACAACCAACCCGTTACACAACATACAGCCACTCAACAATTACTGTGTAACATCCATGACAAGATAACAACTAACCCGTTACACAATATACAGCCACTTAACAATTACTGTGTAACATCCATGACAAGATAACAACCAACCCGTTACACAACATACAGCCACTCAACAATTACTGTGTAACATCCATGACAAGATAACAACTAACCCGTTACACAATATACAGCCACTCAACAATTACTGTGTAACATCCATGACAAGATAACAACCAACCCGTTACACAACATACAGCCACTCAACAATTACTGTGTAACATCCATGACAAGATAACAACCAAACCGTTACACAACATACAGCCACTCAACAATTACTGTGTAACACCCATGACAAGATAACAACCAACCCGTTACACAACATACAGTGGGCGTATTAAATTGTGTTATGTGAATTTAAACAATTCATATGGTGTGACATAAGTGCAATGTGCTATGTGAATTTAAACAATTCATATGGTGTGACATAAGTGCAATTGAGCAGGCATATTCTCAAGTTTCTTTGTAGACGCTACTGGTTGTGAAATAAAGCATTTTGTTTAGTTTAACAGGCGGAGGAATTTATGGGAATTTTTCTGCTATGGGCCACGTGGGCACATGAATACGTGGCAATTTTTGTAAAACAAATTGACGGATATCGCACGTCGGGGCGATTTAAAAGAGCTGGAGGTATGTGGCTTTGACAAAACTTGGTCAACATGTCAACGAGAAGATGGCAGTTGCTGTGAAACAATTTCTGAATTTTTAGTGGTCACGTTTTTTTATAATCAGACAAAACGTTAACTTGGCCACCAATGCAATTGTGTACTGTGGTCTGTCACCTACACGGATTGCACAAAGTGACACCTCCACGCCGCCGATATCAACAAGAGGCACTGGGAGAAGAAGGCGCTCGATCACAGTGCATGACGTAAAAAAACGAACCGCAAAAGCTGAAACCAAAAGAGCAACCGATGCCGAAATCAAACAACAATGCTGCCATGTACGTGCGCTCGCGCTTGCAAATCGAACAAATCAACACCAAGAGTTCGCATGCCGATCCTGCGGAAGGAAATTGGCGGCTCGTATTGGCCGACTATCCTATGAAAGAGCTTGTGCGAGAAAACGTTGAAAGATTTGCGATGTTAATGCATACTCGAAACCGAGAAGACCGCCGATATAATAAGAATAGCACACACACACACACACACACACACACACACACACACACACACACACACACACACACACACACACACACGCGCACGCACGCACGCACGCACGCACGCACGCACGCACGCACGCACGCACGCACACAACATGACTTCGGGCCAAATTTTGGCTGTAAATAATAAACATGTCTGCTCCAACAGGGAACTGACGATGACACCCCACCTGGCGGGAACCGAAGCGGCCCACCAGACGGCGCGTCATATCAAGCGGCTGTGGGAGAAGCATGGTCTGACGGGGGTGAAGATGCTGCCGTACACGGTCATGTTGTCGTACCCGGACAAGGACAACCCCAATCGGATTGTCCTGCATAACGGAAAAGGACAGGTTGTGCACACGTCGCAGTTGGTGGAAAAGATCCTGCGGCCCGAGCAGAACCACTCGGACGTCGTCCCGCCCTTCAACGCTTTCTCGGCTCCGGGAACACCCCAGGTAGATGTAATTACCATTTCTCCTTCAACGCTCTTTGAAGGTTCGATGCTATCAGTTGGGATGTGTATTCTATTGAGGCTGCTTTGTTTGAATATTGCATGAGACCATTATACTAATTACATAGGTATGCGTGATAATGTGTTATGTGTAGAGCCTATAATGGACAAAATTAATTTGATTATTAACTTTCTCTTTCATGGCTCTTTCCGGGTGATGAATTAGCATTTTCCTATTGAGAACTACTGTCGTTGGTTGTTGTTTTGTATATTTTAAAAGATACTCTTTGTTTGTATGACAATACATTAGTACTTGAAGACAGTTATCATAATACATAAACCGGACAACAAGGCTGCCTTTGATGATTAAAGTTGGCCTGCAGAACACCAACGTTGTATTGGTACGATTTACCATCGTTTAGCAGTCGTGTCGTTATTGCTCACCCAGGGACAGTTGGTGTACGTCAACTATGCCCGAATGGAGGACTTTCTGTGGCTGAAAGACAACAAACACGTCAACTTCACGGGGAAGATCTGCATCGCTCGCTACGGGAAAATATTCCGAGGAGACAAGGTTAGTTTTTTCCACAGCTAACAGGAACTTTAAAGGAATGTTACGAATTCAAGCTGTCCTTTCTGCTTTTGTAACTAAGCTGTCTGCCTGTGGATTGAAGTTAAAACCCATATTGGTCAAACAATGACGATTTTATTTGACTATACCAGCATAGAAACAAGCTATTCAAACAGAAGGAAAGCTTGTGCGTTGCGTGTATAGGTTATTTGCCTATTACTAGGGTTCGTTTCAAATATGTGCCTAATCTTCCTACTTGTTCTAAATGAGAAGTATTTCCCTTAATGTTAATGTTGTCTATTGGCGCAGCATTACCGTTCAATTACCTAATGCCGTCGGCATCTTTGCAGGCGAAGCATGCACAGCTGTTTGGAGGGAGTGGGTTGATCTTATATTCTGACCCGAAAGACTACAGCGCCAGTAAAACACATTCCGTTTATCCCGACTCATGGTGGCTTCCGGGAACTGGGGTGCAACGAGGGTCTCTGAATATGGATGTTGACCCACTCACTCCCGGATACCCAGGCACAGGTGGGATTGTCTATTGCGTGATGTGTCTCGTCTTCTTGCTTCGTGTCGGCCCCTGGAGTCAAGCGATGCTGTCTCCAATAGTCTCCTCGTTGACGTTGTCAGCTATTCAGGTTCCAGCCCCATATATTTTCTTCGCGAGCTGACAGATGTCAAGGCTGGGCTGTCTTGACTTGTTCTTCCGTGAAATGATTGCTGTAAAGAAAAAACAAGATTATATTTAATACAAACAAAACTCTTTTCTTCTTTTCATCTTGATTGTTAATTTTACAATTAGATCACATCTTTGTAACTGACTTTCTATGTAAAATTACATGAAAACACATTGTACCTGAAGCCGAAGGAAATATTTTAATTATGCTTAATTTGTTATTTGACTTAAGGGTATTGTAGATACCGTTTAAGGGATCGAATCTAAAATTTATCCTGCAATAGTTCCATCAACAGAACATGTTCATAATCGATAAGCAAGTTTAAAAAGGTGGGTTTTTAGTTCACGGCGAAATGGTGTTATGTTGCTTGATAGATAAATGTACAGATCTTAACAATAATGCGATATCGGACAGGGAGCCAATGCAATGATTTAAGAAGTGGTGCTAAGTGAGAGAAACGAGGAGACCGGGAAACTATCCTTGCCAAACAATTTGCAATTGTTGAAGTTTCAAGATGTCCTTGAGAACAATATTATGATAATAACCATGCGAAATACTATTAATATATATATATATATATATATATATATGCCCTATA
>OY759262.1:46571912-46746912 GCA_963662155.1 Lamellibrachia columna | reverse complement strand
TCGCTTTTAATGACCCATGCACGAATAGCTGATTTCATAAACCCTAAATTGTGATCGTATAACTGTCGCCACAACGCTAGCAAACATGCAACCGATGAAACAATTATAAACTGTGTTGTATGTCACAACAGTTAAAAGGGCTAGGATTGGCATAATGGATGTGTATGTGCGTGTGTATGTATGTATGTATGTATGTATGTATGTATCGCGTTCGTGCGTGTCGGTGATTGTGCGTGTTTGCGTGTGTGCGTGTGTGCGTGTGTTATAGTATACACACAGTTTTTTCTCAATTATAATATTGGAGGTCCTGGTGGTTTTTTTCAGTGGACTTGTTTAATTTAATGCTAACCACTAAATTGTATATAAATATCATAACCTAATATGTGTGACATATTTACTGCTCTGTGTCTTTGGGTAACTGTCTGCTGAATGTTGTCCACCAATCTCTCCAAACAGGCAACTACACTTTCGCAGGGCGAGCTCTACCGATGTTGTTTCGTGCTCTATACGATTCTGCAAAGCAGGTGACTGGTTGTTTTGCATACCGATATGATATTCATTATGTTATTTTATTCACTAAATCGATACCGCACGAAATACGTTCAATGCCCAATCCAGCATTCGCTGCTCGGAGCACGTAACACCCTGTCCCATTCAAGCCTGTTCGCACCAACACCATTACAACTTCCGTTGAAGTATCCAGCCACGCTGCAATTGCTGCGCAAAAGCTGTTCGACCTACCCATGAATCCCACCAATGTCTATTGCCAGGTACTCATTTATAGACCTGAGTGAACTGAGCCAATGTTGAGTTGTTTTTAAAACGGCAGCGAACCCCGGTCCTCGATTAGCTGTCCGTCGCTTTGACCGCCGAGCTACCGCGCGAATCGTTGGTTATTTCGTCGTCGAGAATTCGTACCTAAGTCTCTCCCACCATATTGATCGAATGTATCATTTTGTTTGTTGCCACATATCAGTTTCAGATTGTGTCGTGTACATGTTTCTATGCAAATTGCACACATGTAATCGTTAAATGTAGACCTTTCAAAACAAATTTACTCACTCAATGTCAACAAATCGTCATGTATTAACGTTCTTAGTACCACGATTTCTTCTTTGTTTTGCATCTCGTCATTCGATATCAAACAATTGAATCGCCGCCAGGTGCCGAACCCAAACCCGGACGAGATTGCTAAAGGCAGAAAGACAGTATATGATACCTGGGCCATCCGCACGCCGCAGAAAGACGCCAACGGAAAACCCACTGGAAAACCCAGGTAGGGCACTAATATGATACAGGTGCTACCTAGTGGCGAGCACAATTATATATATATATATATATATATTATATATATATATATATATATATATATATATATATATATATATATATATATATATATATATATATATATATATATATATATATATATATATATATATATATATATATATATATATATATATATATATATATATATATATATATATATATATATATATATGCATATATATATATATATATATATATATATATATATATATATATATATATATATATATATATATATATATATATATATAATATATATATAATCGGGTTTGAAGCGAGCATGTCACACTAACGCGGGTATATATATATATATATATGACTATATTTGAAATCATAACATTTGTGTTAATTGATTTGTGCAAACAGTAGCAGATATGGCGAAGTTCTGAAGACATCCTTTGAAATGACACGTAGGCCTTTTTCACCTGCGTTGCATTACTTTCGTTAAAAATTCCTGCGGTTTACTATTTTATAGGATTCCACTACTTGGCTCTGGTAGTGATTTTGCACATTTCATATCGAAAGTTGGTGTCACTTGTGCCGATCTTCGCTATCGTTTCGACGGGAAACGTCTTTCCTCCTACCCGTTATACCACTCGGTCTACGACACGTTCCACCTCGTCGACAAGATAATGGATCCAACGTTTGCCGTAAGTTGCACTTTTCTCTCAGATAACCAGTATTTTCTTTCTTCGACTTTTTCGAATTTCCGAACGGAAACAATGGGCAGCGTCTACAAAATTAGGGCTTCTGAATTTGTCGGCGGTATGAATCCCAGAAACGTGTTGCTTTTTACACGTCGTAGAAAGTTATCTGGATGAATTTTTATATATTTACTTAGCAATGTTCACCTATTTAATATCCACAGAATGCTGTCATATTCGTATTGCTCCTTTCCAATGATGTTCTCTACAAATACGGGGGAGGGGAGCGCGCTTGCCCCGTCCCACGCCTCCACGCCTTTAACACGATTATTGCTCGGATTGAAAGTGCGTCAAGCAAAATCAACTAAATTTAGTTTATTCGCCGGAATTGCTGCCTTGACGGACTGTTTTTTATTCAGTATCACAAAGCAACTACACAAGTGTGTGGCGAATTGGCGCGCCTCCTAGCGGACTCTTACATTCTGCCGTTTGACGTTCAGTCTTTCACGACAGCCATTGAAGATTACGCGAATCGCATTGATGTGCTCCACGGTTCGCTGATGAGGGACCACGGACTGGCCGAAGGGTTAGGTAATTATTTTGTTGTTTTTCATACGTTGCTGTCCTCTCAATCGTTGTTCGTTTTAATGTTGTTCTCAAACTGAGGGATAATCTTAGAAAAAACAAGGAAACGTTGGCATCAGAAATTGAAACCTTTCCTTTTTGTGTTCCCGTTGAACTTGTCAATCATGTTCTTGTTTATTTGGTCGCCTTTTTGTACTGTTTGTTTGACGTGCTGACCCTGTTCATCAAGACATACGCACACGCACAAGCACACACGCACACTCCCCGACCCGCCCGAACTCGATGCGTATATACATACATACGTACATACGTACGTACATACATGCATGCATGCACGCACGCACGCACGCACGCACGCACGCACGCACGCACGCACGCACGCACGCACGCACGCACGCACGCACGCACGCACGCACACACACACACACACACACACACACACACACACACACATACACACAACGTTGTGTTTGTGTATTGAACAATATCCTGATTATCCGTCTTTTGAGCAGAATATCTTCGACTGGCTGTCGCCAAATTCCGCTCGTCCGTGGAACAATTTCAGAGGCGCGTTGAATCAGTTGACCGACATAAGTAAGCAATTGCTGTCATTTGTTCACGGTTGCCCACTTCTACAATTCGTTTACCCCTGCTCCGGGGAGTGTTAGATGCATGCGATGTATTTGTTAGTGTTAGAATCTAGCCAAAATGCATCGACCTAATATATTGGAAGAAAGTGTATACGCTGGGGGGAGAGGCGCGGTAGTGTAGTGAGGGGCGCGGTAGTGTAGTGAGGGACGCGGTAGTGTAGTGAGGGGCGCGGTAGTGTAGTGAGGGGCGCGGTAGTGTAGTGAGGGGCGCGGTAGTGTAGTGAGGGGCGCGGTAGTGTAGTGAGGGGCGCGGTAGTGTAGTGAGGGGCGCGGTAGTGTAATGAGGGGCGCGGTAGTGTAGTGAGGGACGCGGTAGTGTAGTGAGGGGCGCGGTAGTGTAGTGAGGGGCCCGGTAGTGTAGTGAGGGGCGCGGTAGTGTAGTGAGGGGCGCGGTAGTGTAGTGAGGGGCGCGGTAGTGTAGTGAGGGGCGCGGTAGTGTAGTGAGGGACGCGGTAGTGTAGTGAGGGGCGCGGTAGTGTAGTGAGGGGCGCGGTAGTGTAGTGAGGGGCGCGGTAGTGTAGTGAGGGGCGCGGTAGTGTAGTGAGGGGCGCGGTAGTGTAGTAGTTCGCACATCCACTTTACATGACCGACTTCTGAATTCAAGACCCGGTATGTGTAAAAACCTGGCTCTCAACATTGGGACTTTGTATCGGATGATTACGTTAATGTCGGTCCCGTCTCATTTAATTGGGGACGTAAAAGAACCTTGAGGACGACATGCACCCTGGCAGCGACCACCCTCAATCACAGCATAACAAATGGTCGGCTTGGCGATAATGTTCTATAAAAGGCTGCCTAGTTGAATGAGACCTGGAAACACCGTACAATTGTAGTAACTACAACATACAGACTAGTCAGTTTAATGGAACGTTGCCGAGTGCTGGAAACAACTAGTACCAGAACAACTTGAACTAGAGGGAAGCGATCCAATGAACGAACGATGTATTGTGCGATCGAAGTACGAAGTGATGTCTTTGGTGCACAGCTATATCACGCAGACCTCTATGATTTACTGATAATTATGTATGCCTTTTACTTTTTTATGCATATTTGCCGGACTGCTGAGCATTGCACTAGTTAGGGCTATTTTATTCGACTCTTTCCAAAGTATTCTATGCAAATTAAAAATCATTTTGCTCTAATTTAAGCCACTATGTCTTGCTTACAGCCCGTTGGTTGTTCGGCGACTTAACGACCAGATGATGCAGTTGGAGCGAGCCTTCATCGACCCACTGGGCCTTCCTGACCGTCCCCTCACACGGTCGGTGGCCTTACTCAACCTGTTCACACTGTCCCCCATTCAAAAGAATGCGGTTCTCACATTATATTTAAATTATGGATTACTTTCACTTTCTACCTCACTGCATAAATTTATCTGTTTAATTTTATTCTACCACATCCATGTTACGTCTGACACGAACGCTGTTTTAAAAAAATTGTACGTTGCCAATGGAACATGTATTGAGTTCACGCACGCACGCACGCACGCACGCACGCACGCACGCACGCACGCACGCACGCACGCACGCGCGCACGCACGCACGCACGCACGCACGCACGCACACACACACACACACACACACACACACACACACACACACACACACACACACACAAGCATGGATAAAGTCACCGTGACACGATAAATCTTCCGGTAAACTGCATCGGTGTGCTTACCATAACGCCTGGTTAAAATTATAGAGAGCTGAAGTGATTCAAAGCAGATGCTACGAAGAAAGTACGACAGTAGCAGCAGCAGTGGCAGCGGCGGCAGCGGCAGCGGCAGCGGCAGCGGCAGCGGCAGCGGCAGCAACAACAACAACAATATACTACACCATTAGCAACAACTATAATAAAAAACAAACAACAACGATAAAGTTGTGTTTCGTTTCAGAAACGTTGTGTTTGCGCCGAGTGTACGCAATCAGTACGCAGGCTCGAGTTTCCCGGGGCTGAGTGACGCTTTGTTCGAGATCTCGCGAGATCCAGACCAGCAGACAAGATGGCGGGCAGTCAGGAAAGAACTGGCAGTTATCACGTTCTTCATAGAAACAGCCGCCGCCTCTCTTGATGAACCTGTCGAATTCTGAAGTGCAATAATTGATCACGTAGTTAATAATAATAATAAAGTAACTGGTATTATATGTAGTTTTGTAACACTGTGGCTGTAATCGCAGGCTTTTTGCGTCATAATTTAGAGTCTGGAGGCAGCTACCAACATTCAGAGTTGTTTAGGACTTGTTAAATCACTCGTGAGAAAAATGACTAATGCCAACGTTCCATTCGGCTTCGTATCATTTGCGAATAAGCAGTTTCTCAAACATGTAAACATTGTTGTGATGAGTGCTGTGTGCATGGTCTAGCAGGTCCATCTACCGCGAATTTCTGTCGTGCTCATATCTGCCTTTAGAATGTCCTGCATATCAGTAAATAACCTTAAGACGCAAACTAGAAATTAAACTGTTATCCCTATTATTATTATTGTTCATTTACACGCACGCACGCACACGCACGCACACACCAGATATGGGGCGACTGATTTTGGGCAAAAGGCTTCAAGGAGCTTAGGCGTTTTTTTCAAATGGATCAAACCTTTAAACCCTATTGTGAAAAATGTGGTATTGGTCTGAGGATGCAACTGTTTTTATGGAATTCAAGTTTTATAACTGATTATACAGTAAACAATGAGTCGGTTACCCTTAGCCATTTACGTGCAACAAACATAAGTCACGAAACAGTCGTTGGTGTAAAACAGTAATATTCAAGCAGAATGGTAAATTACATTTACCTGAAGAAGCCACAATCACCACAGAACATAACTAATGGAAAAAAAACAGATAGTTCTTTACTCTAACAAAGAAATTATTCATGATTTCGGCAACGGTAATCAGTGCAGTGGATATACTCTCCCAAACTTGCGTCACCAAACAACCTCTATCAGAAGACGCAGCAGTGATTGGGACTGCCTTTCCTACTCGCTTTCACAGGACTGTTTGACAAACTGATAGGATTATTAGGCTTAACTCAATAAAGTTTCATTGCGATTATACCATCCAACACCGTTCCCAGTGCATCATTGACGCGTACCGTTAGTGATTAGTTAATTCCATGGTATAGACAATAACATTGGCCTTTTAGTGGATCAATTGAAGCGCATGTTCCACTTTGCATTCTGGTTTTATGTCTATCTAGAAAATGTTGGCGTTTAGCAGGGGCTTTTAAGATTTCTTATTAATTTATGTTTTACATATGATAGTCTTGCCCAAGAAAAATTGTGCTGCAAACTGGCACAACGCCACGCAATATGCTAAGAGGAAACTGTTTTTGTATATATGGAACGGTTATAAATATGATGAAATAAGGTTAAATATCCTTAAGGCTTACGAGATCTCTCAACAACAAAAAATATGATGAAATAAGGTTAAATATCCTTAAGGCTTACGAGATCTCTCAACAACTCGTATATGCCATAGCATAAATGATATTTCGTGATGGGAAAACCGAAGATATGATATTCTGGCTGTAGTGCTTTCTGCAAGGACACACCCTTGCGCCATACATTTTGTTATAGTCATTGACCTTGCTTTAAGGTCAGCCATTGATGGAATAGAAGAAGACGATTGAGGCTTTCAAGTAGAAAGGATGAGAAATTGACGGATTGGGCCGATGGTTGTCATGTGTTTCAACTTTATTGATGACACGGCATTTCTATCGACAAACATTCAACAGGATCAATAAGTCCTAAAATAGTTGAGACATCAGTGGGTGTAGTGGAACTAAAAAGCAACGCAGGGGAAACGAAACACTACAAGAAACAAATAATTACACCAAGAACACATCAACGTAGTAAGTTTATGCAGCTTTGAAAATGAATGTAGAGCTTAAAGCCAGCTTACGTGGATCTGAAAGTTAACACTCCACAAGAGGCTGAAAGTGCCTTGTTTTTCTTTTTAACAGTTGAGTATTTGCTGTTTTGTGGCTGTGACGCAGTTCTCAGATAAGGTCAGAGTGCGGAGGTTGAGTTTCGCTGGCCACTCCTTCAAGAGTGAAAATCAGGCAGTGTCTCAAGTGATACTCACGCTCAATCAATCCTCTTCCTGTTATAGGTGGCAGGTGGCTTCTACAAGAGATCGTCACTGCTGTTGCTCTGCAGCCCGTCTGGTGATGGTGTCCCATGTCACGTTGAATCATGTCATTTATTTTTCAACTCTCCGTCTCCACGTTTCTTCCGGGCGACCCAGTTTCCGTACGGCGTAAGGCTCACTTTGGCAGCATGGAACGTTCGGTACACGTGCGTTAGCTATCTTCATATTCGTGTCTTGGTTTTTGTGGTCAGAGACGGCGAGTCTATTTTGCGAAGAAGTTTTTCATTGATGATAGTGTTGGGATGAAATACGGTCAAATACCCCTAAAACATTTCGGAGATACCCGTTCTTGAAGGTTCCAAGCTTGTCCGCCAGCCTAGCGGCCAGTTTCTATCGCACCATGAGCCGTACTAAAGTACAATGTGGACGTTGCTGTTGTACAGTATCGACCAATTTATATTATTTTATTGTATATTGTACTTTCTGTTTGCATTTTTTTTTCATATGTTATTATAAAATACTATTTTATGTATTTATGTCTACACCCGTGAACGTGTCATTATCCCCGGATTTGATGGCGTTTAAATAAAGTCACGGGGAACCCAAGGTAACCCACACTCACCTTATTCTTCTTCTTCATCAAAAATTCTGCCTAGCCTCAACATGCTGAGGGTACAGGCACCAATAGGTACAGGCAGAACAAAATAATTATAACTTACATACAGTTCAATTTTTTTTTAATCTAGAGTCTAGTACAGTAAAGTGTTTGAATGTTGCTCTTAAATGCATCCAGACTGTTTAGACTAAAACTGTTTTGAGGGAGGATGTTCCAAAGTCGAATAGTACTGAAAAAAAAGAATATAAGTGGTAATTGCATATGGAGTAAAGAATATGATAGGCTAAGAAATGTTGTATCATATTGGTGATATTCACAGGAACAAGGTTTTGATTTGAAGGTATTCCCACTAGATCATTAACTATTTTGTACATCATGGAGAGCTTAGCTTCTGCCCTGCGGTACGTGATACCTGTAGCATGTCTGTCACACTAGAAACATTGTGAAGACGATGCAAGACAAACCGGGCTGTACGACGTTGAATCATGTCTAACTTATTTATTTGTGTCTGTGTATAAGGATCCCAGTATTGCTGTTCTCAAGAAGGGGTCTGACAAGGGTAAAGTAGGCTTTAGTTTTTATTTTGATAGATGGAACTTGAAAGTTTCTGCGAAGGAGGCCTAATGCTCTATTTGTTTTTGAGGAGATTTTATTTATATGGGTATGCCACCGAAGATCTGAAGTTATTGTAACACCGAGATATCTAACCTGCGAGACAGTTTCTAATATTTGACCATGACGCACATTCTTGTTGTAAATGGTGTTTCTGTTGCTGGTTATTGGTATTACATGACATTTGTGAGGACGGAACTCCGTTTTCCATGACATCTCCCATTTTGTAAGTTTATCCAGATCATCCTGGATCATACCAGCATTTCAGCACAACACAACAGCATTCAAAACAAGATAAAATATTGAGGGCCACTGTGACTCAAGGAACAAAGTTGACCTACGAAAGCACGGTAAGCAAGCAAACCTGTATACACCAGCTTGTCGCTATGGACTCAGTATACACAATCCCCCAGAATGCGGCATACGAGACATGCGCAACGCGCGTATCCTGCTATTGGTTAAGAGGTCCACGTTATGCGTACGATGACGTCATAATTAGAGGCGTAACCTTAGAACACGGAAGCGACGTTGAGTCTCATCAATACTTAGCTGCTGAACTACAGTGTGTTGGTCGCCACCTTCCTACAGTTCAGACGTTCGTTACTGGTTAAATCCCTGATAGAACTATACGTCCTACCCGTGCTTCCATTTGCTTCCTGTGTTTCTTCATTCGTATGGACGGAGCAGAGTTTCTTGGTTGTATCTGTAGAAAAGGATTCGGCCTTTGATCCGTTCAACTGATTTGTGTAGCTGAATAGACTTCGGAGATTCCTCCGCTGAAGGCGAACATGCGGCAGTGGTGGACGATGTGGTCACACGGTTTGCTCGTCCTGGCCGCATTCGCATCTTTCTGTGTCTTTGGTGCGACATGTGTGCATCAGATGTCGGCATCGTCCATGTAGAGTTATGGTGCGATTGGTGGTGGTCCACTGGCTTGGAGATGTCTAAATCAGGCAATTTCGGTTTTAGGATCCGGGACAAAATTCGTCTTTCTGGTGTTTGTTGATCCCCACTCTGTTCTCCACATCTCTTTCCCTGTAATATTAGTTTCAAGGACGGAGACTGCTTCAGTCCAAAGAAGCCGTCACGAAGTGAAGCGTTGCGGTGGCTCGGGGCTGCGGTCTCTCTATGATGGGGGGGGGGGGTTCTTGATTGTACTTGACCTTCTTGTATTCCCTCAGTTAGAATATACTCCAAAAGTATTGGTGCTCATTTATCCAAGACAGACCGACCTGGAGAGGACTCGTGCAATGAGAACCGTGCGAGCAGACACACATTCGCAACGCGAATGACAGCGAAAGAGAGAGAGAGAGAGAGAGAGAGGGGGGACTTATTTTTTGGCGTTTAAAGAAAGTTTATTTTAGTGTGAAAGCATGTTGACATTTTCCGCAACTCAGCTTTTTGGCCTACCCCGTCAATGAGAGTGTCAACGGGGGAGGCAAGCTTGGTCATTGATTAGTTTACCATGCTACCATGTAGCGGCGCATTAAGCCAAAGGAGTGGCATGACCCAATACTCCCCCCCCCCAAATTCGCCACCGTCCTACACATTTTAGCCGCGGACGTGTACTGTGATACAGCATGGTTACCTTCGATCACCAGAGGTATTATTGTCAAACTTAGTCACTCACCAGAGGTCACTAGGGTAGCCGAAGCACTCCCAGATTAATTTGCTGGGCCGAAGGCGTGTGTTGACGCAGACACTCTACGTTATACATGTTGACCTTCTCGCGGATCAGCTTTACATTTCTATTTATTCACTCTGGTGAGCTACTTTTGTCAAATTTATACAGTATTTGTAGTTTAGTAAAGTGTTAGACTTGCTAAAACTGTATTTTATATTAAGTGTTTGAATTCACCTCTAGGCCCTTCAGCTACGGGCATGACAGCTGGGTTTGACGGGCATGGCACTGTCCAGGCAAGAGTTTCGCCTTTCGATTTCAGTGTCGTTCGTGTATGTCTATGCAAAGTTAAACCGTGTAACTTTATATTTTCAGTATGCACACTTATACAACCTGCATGAAACTAATTGTTTGTCATGCTATGCAGTTATGATTTACCTTCATGTATCCTTAGTTAATATGCTAGTTATGCATGCTAGTTATATCTAGTATTAACAGGTAGTCGTTTGTTCTAATACAAGTTGCTATCTAAATGGCGATTTCTGTTTAACAGGTTGGCCATGTAGCGTTTTATCATTAACAATGTCACTGTGGGTCAGAAAACCCACTTGCTTCCTTCTGGCCCCGCCCACTTCGGCCCACGGACAACTGAATCAACTTAGGCCCATAAAACTAATATATGTAATTATATATATTAGTTACACGGACCCAAGTTGATTTAGTTGCCAGTGCTTCGGTCACTCCAAGCAATAGTAGGTATCACTGCGTAACGTACTGTAGGCTACTTATGCTGATGTAATTGTTTGGCGCTGTGTATTATTCGTTTATATGTCATGTGCATTGATGTGTTGAGACACCATGTTATCAAAGTTACTGTGATGTGAACCAATGTTCACGTATGGTGTCAGTTTGTGGGATTAAACGTTGTCCTAGTTGCTGCACTAACCAATCGATTCCCCTTGGCTACATCAGGGTAAGTAATGTCTGACAAATGTAGCTAGATTCAATATGACAACGGTACATAATGTTCGATGTTTATTATTGCAGACGTTCCAATAAGTTTGCAAACATTATATATATATATATATATATATATATATATATATATATATATATAATGTGTGCGTGCATGCGTGCGTGCGTGCGTGCGTGCGTGCGTACGTGCGTGCGTGATATGATCTGACAGTCAGTCACTGCTGAATGCCTAAAATTTCCTATGAAGCCTACTTTGAAGCATACTTTTAATTAACTTCCCTACACAACCTTTTTGTATACAAGTCTATGAAGACATGCTCCACAGGCTTGCCATTGAAGCCATTCACTCACTGGTGATCAAGTAATGGATAAGGGTTACACACTTACAGCAGTAGACCAACATGAATACTGACCAGCACTAAGCAGATTGTCTTCAACATTTGTATCACTAAATCTAAATCAATCATTGCAGCTCCCTGCCCTTTCATGCTGGACAATGCTTGAACAAACACAAACACCTTATTATACCAACTTTCTTACAGATTGTACATCATTGGCTCTAACCAACTGATCTCATTAAGAACTACTGAACAAATATAATCAGCTGTCCATGAAGCAACAACAGAACAGTATGGGATAACCAGACTGTGTTACATCAGCAGACAACTGTCAAGCATCACTCTTTCTATGTTTGCGTTTTGTTAAGCTGTCATGTCTACTACAAAGTTTTCCATGCTGCAACATGTTCGATATGTGATTTGTAATGAAAATGATAACAAAGAATTATAAATTATACACATACCTAGTGACAAGATGATAATACAAATTATAACAAACACATTATACTGATCACAATGAACACTCTTAATGACTCTGACCCTGTTTAGTAGCATTATGTATTTGGCACAGGATATGCTATGAAGTGTTTGACCTATATCTTACTTTCATATCAACATTATTTGCAACTGTTACAACAAATCAGACCTACAATGAATATAATATTCTCATAATATAATATATATGGCATCTTGTGGCAGTACAATTATTATGTATATATGTATGTATTCATGTAACCACACATGCATAATCACCTGTCATTTTATGCAAACAGTACAGTTAAAATGCCTAAAATGTTATGATAATTATATATTTTCTACAGGAAATGGATTTACTTTTATTCGACCCTACATTATTGACAATGGTGGGACGTTACAGATCTGACATGTTTGGTGTGCCAGCACGAGGGGACAATGATGCTATGCGGCATTATGCATACCACCAGTTTGTTCTGTGGCGACATGGCAAGCTGGGAATAGGTAACCGTCGTGTTATACTAAGCTGTTGCATGTGGCAAATTAGACAGATGGACAATACACTGGGTTCAAAGTTCATAGATTAGTTTATTTCATTACTTGTTAAACATGAATGCACATTCATATGCTTTGTGAAAAATTATCCAGACACATTATAAAGTTACCCATTACAGTTTTGAAACTACAGTGCTTTCATAAAAATTTTTACTTTTGAATTGTTTGATATTACACAACAAATACACAGGTTAAATGGCAAGTTGGTTACCTGTTCCTACCTTGCTTCTCTCCGTTACATTGGGAACTAATGTCAACGACACGGTTAAGTCTTTGTAAATCAAGTACAATGCCTGGCAACTAGCTCAGATGTTGGTGGAGCAGGCACTGTTGCGATGTTGGGTGCAATGTTTCTGGGATTGTCAGGCTTGATGCCACGATTCCTGGCTTTGGGCAATTCATCCTCTATGCAGGCACAGATGATTGTCTCCTGCAGGCTGACAATGTACTCATAATGTTTCAGTTGCCGCTCTGGCAGAATTGTCCAGTTTTTCCATCTTTTGTTGAATACCTTGTGGTAACTGTAAATTAACAAACTTAATGATGTGTTATACAACAATTAATAACTCTTCTTAGGCAGGATGGCATTTGCAAGACATTCTCCATTCCACATGCTGGTGCTATGTACCGTTTCAACGTAAATAACTAAATGATTTAACACAAATGTAATGTTATTGAAAATACTGGATAAGAATGCATATGCATAACATGATATACACATGCTGTTTTTATTTTGCACTGTATTACTGGTTGTGTATTGCAACGCAATAAACCTCCCATTGGAAATATTAACATATGTGAATGATGTTTCTTTCTTTGTGTAAACAGCCATCTGAAACATTGTTTTAATCACTATGTAGTCTTCTTTACAAAATACTAACTAACCCAATGGACTAAGTAGAAACATAATCGCTATTTGTGCTGTAATGGAATGTCATTATTGTTGTGTCTAACAACAATGTATACAAGGAATGGGATACTGGGAAGCTGCAATAGATAAGTTTTAACTGTTATGTTTCATAAGCATGATCCAGTTGCCAACTCCACCGCTGGTGGACTTTGGAGAACACACTGTGAAAATGGACATTCCAGCTAAGTTTGTTATCAAGATGGACACCTAGGTATTTGTACTGACCGATCTGGACAATTTCTTCACCATGGATAACAACAGGCAAGTGATCGGCAACAATACATTTAGCATCAAAAATCATCTCTTGAGTCTTACTAACATTAAGTTTGAGGTGGTTGTTGTCACACCAATGTACAAAGCTTTCAACTTCAGAAGTGTACATACTGATGTCAGAATCAGCATGTAACAGACTAAGAATAGCCGAATCATCAGAAAATGTTATTATGTAGTTGTTAGTTCTGCTGCTGGTACAGTCATTTGTATATAGAAAGTACAAAATCGGCAAACTGACACAACCTTGGGGTGCACCGATATTTGTTACCACAGTTTAGGAAAGAGTCTGATTTACTTTAACAAGCTGCACTATGATGATATATGGATTGACATTCATTTGTTTCAGCTTACTGAGCAGGGTGTGAGGTTGGATAAGGTTGAACGCCAAGCTAAAGTCTATAAACAATAGTCTAGCATAAGCCTTGGGCTTGTCTAAGTGTTTCAAAATTAAATGGACAACAGAGTTGACAGCATCATGTTCCTCTGCCATGCCTGTAGGCATATTGGAATGGGTCAAGATAGTCCTGAACGTCTAACCTCAGTTTACCAGCCACTAAGCATTCCAAACACTTATTGACAATTGATGTAAGTGCAACAGGTCTGTAGTCATTGTTTTCTTTTGGGCAAATTATCTTTGGTACAGAAGTAATATATGAGGTTTTGCAGAGTATTGGTACCCTGTGGCTATCGACCGAAAGTTGGAATATGGGGCACCAAGCCGGTGCCAGCTCCTCAGCAAATGTTTTCAATAAAAAAGCTGGAATGCCATCAGGACCAGTTGCTTTTCTACTACATACATGTTGGAAGACTTTAGTAACAACATCTACATCAATTTCAAGCCTATCGGCATTACAGACATACACATCGCTGAGCACAGAATCATATCTACTGGAAGAGTCCTGAGAATCAAAACGTCTGTAAAAATCATTCATTTCATCAGCATAAGCCTGTTCATTTGTATATCTAGTTCTTTGCATTTATAATACAAGTTGAAATACTAAAATAAAACAAACAATAAATAAACACGATTACAGATCACCAAAGTGTTTGGTCACCTTTACGTTTTTGTTAGTGACGCTTGAGAAGCCACTTTCAAAGCTGACTCAACCATTTGTCTAAGCCAGCTAAATGCCATGTCTAAACCAGAGTGGGTTGACAGCTCCAGTGATGTGTTTATTAAATCAATAAATATTATCACTTAATATTGTGTCAAAATATAATTATTTTTTTTAATCATAAAAATGTATTGTGCTCAAGTATCAGTGAAAATGTGCAAGAATGTACCTTTGTATTTAATATATGGTATTTGAATAACACAATATTGTTACTATATTTCTCTGTGACTTTCTTAGGCAATTTTGTGACTTTATTTTCATTACTTTTTTCATGTAGCTTTATTTCCACTCACTATCCCTACATGTATATCAACATAGACAAATATTTAGTTGTATCTGCAACATACCTTAACCTTTCATTAAGTAACAATTTTATTTGCATATTTCATGCCCCATGTTATAGTGGCCTACTTTCCATTTAGTGATGTGCCCATCAAATTGACGTTGCATGGTAGCAATGTGCATGCATGTAATGGATTGTCCATAGTACAATCAAATAATTTATTTCCTAAATATGTGGTGAGTACCCATAATTGATAATGTTTATATTCTATACTGTAGTTACTTTGATTACCAGTTGCTTTCTGTATATTTTTTTTGGTCAAATGCTGGTTTTTGTCTGACATAGTTATATGAACATCTGTCCACATGCACAATTCACACCAAGAGGGCTGGTTATTACTGCCAGTCTGGGATGGTTTTACATTACAACCCACTTGGAGGCATTATGTTTAACAATGAGACAATGGATGTGTCAACGAGGCAGGGCAATACACAACACACAACACCATAGAACCTGATAACAGATTGGACTTATACTTATCTGTGTGCACTGATGGGACAGTAGTGACTCACTGAAGCTTCCAGTGTTGTTACAACAATTATTGCCTTTTAACTTAAAACAACCATTCTTCCATAACCGTTCTTCTTTCCACATCTTTAGGTGATCATTTATGTGTTTGTTCATATTATGATGTAACTTTTTCAATTTGCTACATTTCAATGGGCCAATTCTTTCCCACCATAATTTATCCAAGCATGAGCATGAAATAGGGCCACACTTAAATGCCTTGCATTTCTTGGACAATGACAAATGTACGTAATTTCATTGAAGTGGGTACCAATGTTAGACATAGAATAACCGGCAAGATAAACTGTGCATAGCCTTGGTGCCTGACAACTACTTAGTGTACATTATTCATCAGGCATTTTGCATAACAAAATGTGAATCCAAAAAGTGGAGGGTAGAAGGGAGTGGAGAAGAAGAAGACCGAGACTGAGATGGGAGGACTTCGTAAAGAGAGATTTAGTGGGAGGGGAATGGAGAATGAGGGTGAGGGATAGAGGGGAGTGGAGACAATTGGTGGAGACGGTAGTAAAACGGGACTAGCTATGAAGAAAGGGGAAAATAAATCATCAACTAGTATCGGTGCCAGCCTCACCCGGACTACAGGGAAAAAGAGGAGAGCAACAACAATAACTAGTCTAAGCACATGGGTGAGTTTTTGCTACACTAAGCCTATGTCATGGAGATTATCAACATGCCACATATGCAACATGCAGGCACTATATTTTAAGTGGTTGTGTGCGTGCGCACGGCTGCAACAAATCAAATGGTGTACTCGACCAGACCTGAGGCGGAAGTACTCGGTACTGGAGTAATTTTTTTAAATACTCGTACTCGTATAACTTATGTGTCAGGTACTCGTATTCACACTCAATGTGCGCAGAATTTATGAGTACATCTGTGTACTTTTCAATATATACTGTGAAAACTAATTTATTTGTAGTTAACAAAATGAAACTTTCCTGAAGTATTTCAATGTTCAATTATTTGTTTTTAGTGTTCAATTATTTTTTTAAATACTTTGTTTTTTTTCTGATTGATTACTCCCCTTTGGCTTGGGCCTTGCCATTCCTACACATAACACTCCCCCTTTTTCCAATAGCCATGACTTTGATACCAAAAAAAAAGACAACATACACCAACTTTTCCCGGTAAGAAACACCCTGTTAAGCAAACAATTGTTTAATTTAATTTATATTGTTGTAGCCTGTCGGGTTGCGTCGGTAGGATCGTAACGTTAGTTCCGTTACTTTGTACGCACTGGCTATTTACCGAGCAGCTCTGGAAATAACAGCCCATAATTTGTTATTTCCCGAGCAAACCGGAAGCTGATTTAACCAATGAAAACGCAGGATGGAATATTTCCTATTCCCCCGCGCGGGTGCATTCATTAGCTCGGCCGATTTTGTCCACGATGGAGGTGGGCCAGGAAATTTGCGTGTTGGACTGATTTTTTTTTATTGATTAATGAATTAAAAATGCCCTTTTTGGGCCTATTTTAATCTACATTGGACTTGTAGTCATTTTTATTTTCAGAGCATGCTCTGAAAATAAGCCTCTAATCGGCACATATTTTCAGAGCATGCTCTGAAAATAAGCCTATGGTCATACAAGTGTGATACTCACAGGGTCACGCCGGTGTGATACTCACGTGGCTACGGTTACACAAGTGTGATACTCACTAGTGCTATGGTCATACTAACACATTTATGCAGAAAGTTATGACAGTGCATGTGTGCAGAAGGAGAAAGAGCGTGCATGAATATTTGAGTGTGTATATTGAAATATGTGTGATAGCATGTAAGATAAATTGTAATAGATAGTAGCCGTACATTCATATGTTAATTATTGATTTAGTCGATTTTGATAGCAAGTATAGCAGTTTAGTATTGTACACCTATCTTCATATTTGTTTTATTCATTATTGTTTGCGTAAGTTTTTTATAAACCTTGCAAACTTCCTGAGTTCATATCTTCTCTCTAACTATTATTGTTGTTAGTAACATGTAGCAGTTTATATCTAAGACACCTTTTAGCAAATTCATGTTGAGTTCTGAATGAGTATATATCAGTTTTACACATTGTGTTATGATTGGGTATATTTGGGTTTACTTTCCAGCTTAATAAGTAGGCAGGTAAGTCTTGATGCATGTATTTAAAATTGAATTTAAGCTATGTAACCTTATTAAATTAATAATATTTTTTTCAAAGTGGTTATGTATGTGAATTGTATTTACTTAAGGTTAAAATTCCCAAAATTCGTTAAAACACAGGTGTGATATTTACTCTTCTATGACCATTCAAGTGTAATTCTCGCTGGTCTATAGTCATAAAAGTATGATACTCACTAGGCAATGTTAGTGCAGGTGTGATATTCCCAGGGGTATGATAATTGAAATGAGCGATGGCCATTCAAATGTGATACTCATTTCTTTTCCCTCCTTGTTCATTGCGGTATTGGGGGGGGGGGGGCATATAACTTAGTCTGTTCTGCCTGTCGACGAGTCGTCTCCATCCGTCGCGATCTTCTGCCATTTTTTCCACTCTCGACTATTCAACTCTGCCCATTCGAGATCTCTCTTGACACTGTTCATCCATCTCAATTTCGTTCTTCCCTTTCTCCTTCTACTACCATCGTATGTTGTCCGTTCTCTCTTTGTCAATCTTTCCTCACACATTCTCTGTATGTCTCCGTCCATCACAGTCTTCTCCCCACTACCTTCATCCTCATGTGTCTCTTCATTCCAATATATTCTCTAAATTCCCCCTCCCCCATCTTCCTTCAGTTCTCTCGTTTCACGTTACATATTCTTCGAATCCAGTTGTTCTGTGCAATTTGGACCTTCCCTTCCTGTTTCTCTGTTAGTGCAAGTGTTCCCACCCCATGTACACACGCTGGCACCACGCAGAATTCTAACGTTTTCCCCTTTATCGTTTGTTCAACTTGTTGTGCCACATAATATCTTCCACCCTCCTCCGCGGTGCTGCTCCTGCTCGCAACCTCCTCTGTACCTCCTTCCTACTTCTGCCTTCCTCACACACTGTTCCGCCCAAGTACACAAAGCTGTCCACTTGCTTATTGGTCTTTCCATCCACTACTACGTGCAGGTGCACCTCCTGTTCACCTATCGGTATTCTCAGGATTCTTTCCGAGGCCATGTTTTCTGAAGATGTTATTTCATTCTTACAACGTTTCTGTTGTTCTTTCTTGCTATCTGCCACCACTGTTCGGTCGTCAGCGTGCAGTACGTTCTTCAGTTCTTCCTGTTCCGACACTTTTCCACTGACAAGGTTCATTGCCATAATGAAAAGCATGGTGCTCAAGGCACTTCTTTGTCTAAGGCCTACTCCAAACCTTTCTTATGTATCTCCATCATTGTTTCCACAATTCTAGCCTCTGCTTCTCCAACCTCCACCCACCTCATAACTGCAAATGCTAGTTCTCTTTTAGATCCACTCACTGGGCTGAGGATATTCTGGTGTGTTACTCACTGGGCCATGGCCATTGAAGAGCGATCAATTTGTGTGATGAAATGTGGGATTGCTCAGGAATAAATGCTCCTGTACCTTGGATGTTCCCGGATATCTGTGTACGCTCGAACTTCCCTCCCCTTAAAATCCTGAGGACGGGTCTGTTCCTGAACTGCCAGTATTTCTTAACTCTGTTAGGTTTACCCTCCGTCTCTGCGTTAATTGTGTGTGATTGCGTACACAAGAATGCACCCCTCCTTGCCAGGACCTTCTCTTTCCTTTCCATCAGATACTCTATTCTCGCCCCGGTAAAACAAAATATCATGTCATCACCATTATCCGCTATTTTGTCCGTCTTGTAAAGTATGGATTTCCCGCAAACACCCTCGCTTCCCTTGTGACGTCTCTATTTTCAACTCTGCCCTCTGTGACTACCTCAGAATACTTTTTCCGACGTTTTGTTGTTTCGCTTCTGTCTTCGTCTGTACATTATGTCCCCCAGTATTACCGCCTGACAACATAATAAAAATTATAGTTGTTGCCCGCCTAACTCCCAACCCCCTTATTCTGCCTACCTAGCTTGTGGCTACCTCTCTATATCTCCTGTTACCTGTTCCCTTCTCTTGTTAACTTGCGTGTATGTCTATCCGTTTCCCTCCTGTCGCGACAACAGTGTTGATAAACAACATCTTAATTAACACAACAACCCCTCATGGTCAGCAAACATACGCTTGGGTCTGTCAACCAGTTCGTACCGTCAACCTTTAAGGAAGTGCAGAAGAAGACATCAGCACACGATTGTATGGCAATAAAGTCAGGTCTGCATCTGCAAATTAAGCTACAACCCCTATAGAAGTCTTCAGTGTACTCCCAAAAGATGTGACACACCTGGGAGCGAAGAGGATAATTAAGTAAGTAACAACTGCACGTTGGTTCTTCCAAGAAATGTTGAAATATTCAATATTCATAATGCTGCAACTCTGGTTTGTCGATACGCTAGATGGCGCCACGTATACCGTGTAAGAAACATTGGCGCAACATTTCATTTTATGCATTTCATAAATATTTCATCACGAAATTTGCTACCACAGAAATATTTGTTGATCTGAATTTATTATGAATAATGTCCGTAAATGACGTAAACTGGTTTATAATTAACGACAAATTGATGTCGCAAAAAAATGTAATGCCGAGCCTAATGGCGGCAATTTGGGTGATGGAGTTTCTCTAGGCTGTTGTTTACGTTTCAAAAGTTGACGATTTCAACAGTTTTGTGCAGCACTAACGGGTTGGGACATAACCCGCTGCATACCGGTTGATTAGGTAAAAACTGTTTATAGTTGTGTTTTTGCCTAACATATTTTGATTTTAAACTGCATGACTATTTGTCGGTTTCGTGGAGCGGTAACACTTTCCAGAATGGCCGAATTCACGCTGTAGCGGGAATTTGATCCCGCCTTCGTTTCTGTGAACCATGTAGCGTGTGTGACCCGTGATGCTTTTCCGTACGTAATGAAAATTTATAACTAAGAATGGCACTTTTAATCCAAGTTAATTCATATTGTTCCGATACAATCGACCCACATTTATCTTAAGTATTAGGCTTAGAAGTAAAGATGCCGCATTTTAATTGAATGTTGATAACCGCGTATAAGCCTGTATGTGATATGGCTACAATCTTGACTAGTTATATAGTAAAATGCCCAAACGCAGTAACCAATGTATGTAGTGAAGATGTTATCATCTTTCTGAGCTCCAAATTCTATCACTTCTCCTTTTATGTACCATAAAGAATACAAATTAGTGAATGAAACCCACATGTATATCCATCACACCAGGGTCCAAGGCAGTGCAGTTGATATGTTGGCTATCTAACCAGCCAAATTAACATCATACATGTCATCCTTGGGAGGTGCACACTTGCAAGACTGATAACAGAAATCCGTAAGACCCACAAAATTGCAAACAAACCCATATATCAGACCTGGGGCCGAGTACATTTTCATGAGTAAAGTACGAGTATGAGTACATTGGTGATGACTGAGAACGAGTACAAGTACATTGCTCAAAGCTGAGTACGAGTACATTTCCATGAGTACGAGTACTTGTTGTTGCAGTTGATCAGACTTTTTCATGAGGAAAACTGTAAAAAACATTTGTATGTTTTGGGCCAAACTAGGGGTTGCATTCCATTCAAAGGTGTGATTCGCATGCAAATGTACAGGGTATGCATTAAAATATGGGTTAAAATGTATTTTAATTGAAAAGACGTTTCAAAATACCATTAAAATATCCAGTGTTGTTTGATTAAAATCATGATTTAAATCACTCCAAAAAATATAAAAAATCATCATTGATTTATTATTTTTATATTTTTTTTTACTTCCGGTTTTTTAATCGCTGATTTATATGAATTTAACACAAATAATTGTTTACAAGCATCGAGATCGACAAAGTTTTGTATGTTTTTAATACAAAACACAAAGTGCGCACACTTGTGTAGCTGTATTGTCACCAGATAGCCTGATAGTCAAATATTTTATGACATTGTGTATGTTTGAGCTATTCCCTTTCTGAATGCAGTGAAGCCACACAAACTTGTCTTCCAGAGGAAGTATCTTTTCAACACAGAAGCCCTGAGTTAAAGTCCATTTATAGCTTGTGCTAGTTGTTACCAATTCAGTATGTTGACTCAGTTGTTTAATACTGTACCAGCTTGTATTCTGGTTAGAGACCCTTAGAGTACACAGAGCCCTGCACAGGTGCTAATCCACCCTATAGGCAAACAATAATTAGCACTGCTACAGCTGCAGACACACAGCATGCTTTCCTTTCCAAGACAGATTATGCAACTACAGGGGGTGAGGCCTTGTGGACATTGTGTAATGTCTTTATATAAGCAAAAATCATGTACCCTCTGTTAAGACAAGAACCCAAATCGATTTGAATATAACATGTTTGAAAGAGTTTACACATTTAAACATCTATATAAATATCTACATACCAGATTTTTTAAAAAAAATCAATTTTTTTTTTTAAATCATGATTTTTTTCAACCCTGAAAATATCCATTAAATATATATGATACATGAATCAATGAGCACTGTTAGGCATGTTGTGGCTGACAGTGACCACAGGTCCACAACTAATGTTTGCTGAGAGGGTGGATTAGCACCTGCCAATGTTCAGGGCTCAATATCCCCTTTGTACTTTAACCACATTTCAAATTGGCACCAGGCAATACTGTTTGACATCTTCAGAAGAAGACTCAGTTAGCAGTACTTAGCAATGTCACTTGTGAGAGCAACAAAGTTATTTTATGGCTAACTGATTAATGACCCTTTCATTATGGGCTTACCTGAATTCCTGGCTTAACTAAACAAATGCAAGGATTATGGACTGGACTGGTAACTAGTATAACTATAGGGTAAATTCTCACTGTGGATATGAATTAGGGGTTTCTGACTGAGAAAAGAATTAAAAGATGCTGCCTCTTGAAGCAAAGCCTTTGTGGCTTCAGTGCATTCAATGTGCAGAAAAGTGATCCATACCAAGTACAAATGAAAGCACATCTACTAAATGTAACAATACTAATTATTACAATCAGGGGCTATTACATTGCAATTAATATCATGGTTATTGCAATAGAATTAACGTAATAAAAGTGTTTTTAATGGTCCTGTATTAGAAAACATATAACTCAGCCGAGATGCATGCAAGAACTTTAAAAAAAATTATTTGATTCATATGCAGGTAAAAAAATACCACACTTTTGAAATTATTGTTGTAGTTGTTAATGATTTGATAAAATAAGAAATTAAATAATTTTCATAATTTCATATTGAAAAAGTATTCAGATGTACTTGTAATGTATTCGTAAAATCTTAGTACATTGAGTATGAGTACATGACCATAATATCTACGAGTACGAGTATTTAAAAAATGTACTCGAGTACTGAGTACTTCGGCCCCAGGTCTGCCGTAAATGATTATCTAGTTCTGCTGGTTAGTCACGCATGTTCAGATAGAGCTTGTACAAACTGGGATATATATATAAATTGGATTGTATGAGACTTTGACACAGCTGACTGCACACAGCTAATATATTTACAGGGGTCACTCTTTGGACATGTTTTGAACTGTTAGTCGCATTGACAAATGTAGGTCGTATTCAGGAATACCAAAATATTTTCTAAAATGCACAAAACCATAAGGAACGTCTCCTTATGCCCATAAGACAAAACATTAGAAAAATCTGTTCAAGTTATGGGTAATCCATAACAGTTGGCATGTATGCAATATTCAAAACTAATTTATAAATCTGGGGGCCACTATTCATGTTAAAACTCATGTTTTTCAGCCATGTTAACTCAACTGTGGTCTCACTATACATGATAGATAATGTGAAAAAAACATTTAGACTTAGCATAGTGCTGTACAAATATCACAGATGCACTGTCAGATTGTGTATGTTCCAGACTTTCAGTCAAGAACGTCCATTCATAAGGAAGAGCCAGGCTTCAGATCTTTTCGCTGTTATTCAAAACCTGTGCAATTTCATTCACTGCATATTTTAATTTGCATTTATCAAGTTAAATGCTCACAAACAAGAACAATGCTAAATCCTATGGTGATGCAGAAAGCATAATCAGTACTGATAATAATAAATGTTTATTTCACACAAAAAGTCCATATGTAATATGTATACATAAAATACAAGAACAAATTATATAAATATACACACATGTTGTGTATTAAAAGTGCATGTAGAAAGAATAAAAAAAATATATATCTAAATATACACATGTGCAATAAAGAGTACATATAAAAAGTAAAAAAATATATATAAATACACACCAATGTCATGCATTAAAATTGTACATTTGACTTATCCAATAATTAATCATTGGACTACCATAATAAATAAAAGTGTGAAAATAATTGACAAAATATGGATTATCCAACCTTTCTAAACAACACGAAAGGCTAAATATAAATCGAATGTGTTCATTAAAAGATTTTACATAATTTGTAGTAAACATAACTTGAACTACAATGGGGTGACAAGTTGTGTACATTTCTAAAACTGTTGTTATATGCACCAGTAATACCTTTCAGATTAAATTTTTTTATTATACCAAAGACTTGAGGTGTACATTGCACCACATTGCACCACATTGCACCACAGTACAAATTAAATAAAGTTGTTTCAACCTTATCATAAGTACGATGTTTCTCACAGTATAATTAGTTTACAAGTTAATTCTTATGAACACTACCAACTTTCATGCATGACCTACCAGCACTCATTCTATGTATGCTCTTCTCAATGTGAAATTCGCTCTCACTGCATTACTGTAGCATTCTAGAGATCCTTTTTACTTTTCTTTTCCACAATGGAACACCCCATAGTGTCTCTTTGATATAAGTGTAATATAAAGTTTCTACCATTAATATGCATATAGATATCAAGGTTTGAATGTTCCGTCCGCAACAAAACGAATACCATGGAATCGCTGGCGTTTTCACCTGCGATACATTAGCAGGTATACAGAACCATTTGAATAATCACTTTGTCAGTAATTTACAGATTGTGAACATTGTGGATCTCACAGATTGGAAGCTGTCAACTGAGAGAGAGAGCAATGTCTGCTATTGAGTTACGTCCCATCGCTGGTGGTGATGCAGTCGGCGTGCCTGAAGCAAAGACGACGATAGGAAGAGGTCCCTTCCTACAGGTAACTCATATAGATACCAACCGTTAGGATTCCACTTTCAATGGGTGTGAAACTTTAGTAGAGGGATCTGAAATTGTGTATCTTTCATATTGAATGGCCTTTAAAGTGAATTTGTCTGCTTGTATTTATCATAAAATCATGTTATATGGTATAAACTGTATATATTCTAATATAATACTGATCGCCCAAATGGTTGTAAATGAAGTAGAAGACAATTTTGAAAGTAACCTCACTGGAAGAGGCGGAGCTTTGAAATGTCAGCACTTGTCACTTATAAACGTAGCCGAGGTGCTGGGTTCGCCATAGGCAGGGACTACAGCAAATAGTCTGCAATTATCTTACTATGAACTGTTCTGTGTATACGGCTACTACCTTATCTATAATACCTTGCAATTTTTCTTCTGTCTGTCATAATAGTTGTTTTTGAAGTTATTGGCATCATTTAGTTTTGTGGTCGGAGGATTAAGCCCTGCCTCCTCTGTAACTGGTAAACACCGGCTTTCGCAGGGCCACCGATTTCGACTATTTCCAACAAAATAAAAACAAACGTTTTGGGCTTATTAAACATGTTTTGGCAGGATGTATACACTGAACATATTTACTCTAGTATCAAGATCATTATTTTAATAAAAAATAAACGAGGATCAGACCAACTAGTTTTAAAAGCGACATGTCTTGCAGTCAACTTGGTGTCCACGTAATCTAGAGGATGTATTATTTCACATATATGGGTTCTGCTGTGATGTTCCACAATTTTTCCCTTCAGAAAAAAATCCCTCTGTCTTGGATGGCTGGTGTAATTTTAAGGGTAAAATCTACTAAGTATAACTTGCTGTGTAACAACGTATAATTATTTGTTGCCACAGTAAATTACAACTATTTTTGGTCCCAATCAGGTGGATCAGCCATGCTGTGTCACAGATAATGTAGCTTATATGCCATTTTGCTTAATCATGACTAGTTTCAGTGAGTGTTGATAGTTTTAATTTGCACATTGCGTAGGTGACAGACAAGCGTGTTTCCCGCAGTCATGCGACACTCGAGGTCAACGAAGACGGCACATTGGTGCTTACTCCGGTAAGACTTGCCTGTAATTTACCATTCTAATCACAGTACCAGTTAGCAACAGGATGCAACCATGGTAATTCCAGTAATTCATGTTATACATATGTAGCGTGATTGTTATTTGTACGATAAACAGTTTCCCAATGTTTTATGTGATGTAAAGTTGATTGAACTTCATCATACAATCAAGAAAACCGTCTCACCCCTGCACCCTTTTAATGAAACGTACATAATTGCAAACTCTGTCCCAATTACCTTTTTGGGAAAACAGATTATTTTAACATGATAAATAGATGTTATTAAAAAATGCAGATATATACAGATCATTGCACCAGTTGCTATATGTAATATAATTTGTGTAGTTCGATAATGATAAGTTTTTCAATAAAAACACTTTTCTAACAAGTTGTTTGCACTTTTAAATTTTCAATCTTGCCTAGCTATTTATTAATTATTAGTTATGGATTTAAACTGTACTTTGACATTTTACACATTTTATCTATTAATTGTATGGAATATTTAAGACACTTTATCTACGCCTATTTTTATCATTAGCTTACTTTTGTGTGAAACGCTTTGGTTTGTTTTGTTAACTTTGTTTACTTAAGATACACTATCATGCACGACCAGCTTTATTACTACATCTTCCCTGTTTGTCTCCTTGTAGATTCACACCAATCCCTGTTTCCTGCGCGTGAAAGGAAGCAAGGAACAGGTCATCCTTCCCCGGGATAAACCACGACTGCTGAAGCACGGAGACGTCCTTGGCCTTCTGCCCGACCAGCTGTTCTACAAAATCATTTACAAAGATCACAAAAGTGATAGCGACGAGTAAGTTCCTGTCTGTTTTCCTATAATTACACACTGGCACAACACTTACGGGGTTGCCTACCATTACGGATTTTCCGCAATCATTACAGAAATTTAACGCAGGTTACGAAATCTGCCGCCATGTTATGGATATAAAAAATACCAGTCTACGAAAAATTAAACACTGCCTGGGTTATAATCCGACATACCCATTATCCAATGCAATGCTAACTACAATGTGTGACAGATTGAGTTGAATGATGTCCAGGAGATATGCACCGGTAGTTGACTGTCTGAGAAGTAGGTCAAGCCAATATCCTTTCATTACAGATTTTTTTGGCTAAGTATTTAGCATTCTTTCACCCAGATTAAAAAAAAAATCACTTTTCCTTAAGATTGTCCCTGTGGTACAAAACAGTCGTGTAAGTTGCATTATTAATCACTAAACAAAACAAGATGCTGAAAAACAAGGTACCTTTGCAGAAGTTACAAAAAAATATATAAATTATCCTGTAATCTATATGAACTTTAATTGGTTTAACCGTTTTAAATCAAGTTCTTGATGGGTAAATTTTTGTCTATGAAATCAGTAGCACAAACTCACAATGTCATATGACGGAGAAGCAGCTGTCGTGAAAATGCAAAAACTCTACTGTTTCAGGGAAAATGCAGACCAGTCAGCAAAATCAGGCAAGTAGCTATTTTGTGTAAAATTAATTTGTGTTAAATTAATTTAATTAAATTGTTAATTTACATATATAAAGTTATGTTATCGAATTAAAACATGTTCAGTTTTACATTGCATTGATCGGGATTGCCACATTGCTACGTAGAACAGTGGAAAGGGGAAAAGTGACGGCTGTGATTGGGTTTTTAGAGGAGACAGAGGGAGAAGGGGAGGAAGATCCCACGCAGAATGGAGACAGTGACGGGGAAGATTCAGCTGAAGAATCAAAGGTTTGGCAAATTATTTATTGATCTTTGTAATCTAGAGTGGATTGGTGGAATCTGATTCAGTTCAAGTTGTAGGATATTGAGTAAAGACATGGATAGTTTATTATACGGGTTGAAGGTAGTAAACACAAAATACAGGTAAATGCTAACCCTCTTGCAGGAAGCCAGTCACACCTGGCTGGGCAAAAATCAACCGTGGACCTTTTCTAGGATCCCCGGGAAAGGATATGACAACCGTCCAAGTCAGTTAGCCATGCTCCTCTGGGAAACATTAATTCCCATTGACAAGGGAAGAATTATTGCTAAAACAGCAGACCGAGCAATGACGCAGACACTGGTCAGGGTCCGCTTTGTGGGTAAACCTCGACTGGGGCTGGAGGGTGCACAAATAAAGAAAATTGGGCGGCGACTAGTCCATCATGTGAGACTAACGCTAGCGAATAGAGAGACAAGTTGGCTGGCCTAATATGGGTGGCCGCTCAGGTAGAGAGGGGGATATACAGGAAGGAAGAGAGAGAGAGAAGAGGGTTGAATGGCAGACAACCTGGGGGAGACAGCTGTATCTTTGAGAGAAATGTGTTGCCATAACTGGCCAAACCTGTATCTTCTGTTTTGAGTATACTTGTTTCTGTTAAATGAAGACAGACAAAAGTCTGTCTAGGATTATCTCCGCCTCAGTGTTACTGAGACCATAGCCAGTATTGCTGGATCGAGTAGGTGATATCTGGTTAGTGGTTGTGATGACTATTTGGGATGGGGATATTAGCTGACAGAGGTAAGTAATATTCAATTATGTTAGCTTAATAGCAAACTGGAAGACGCTACTAGTCTACAAGGTGATGATGGTATTGAAACTTGGCCAGCTTTTCCATAGATTGAATATACTTGTTGTCAAAGTGAAGGTAATAGAGCTAGAGAACATGGGACATTCTGGGAAAGTGACAGTGTACGTCGATTTAACAAGACTGTCCTGCAAAGCAACAAGCTCAAGGTGGCAAGTGGACAAGGAAGCCAGTTTATGTGTGGCCTATCCTTGATTTGTTCCATTAACTGACAGTGCCTGACACTGGCAAATAACCAGTGGCTTTATTATCATATTCAGTTTAATTCAATCTAGTAATATAGTGTTTAGTTAATATGGATACTGGTTTCTCTTGTTGAAAATTATTGTAGATGCATGAGTTACAATAAGTTACCAAACTGCCAAATCAGAGGATAACTAAATTAAGTTTTATAAATACCCTGGACTGGCCAAAATGAAAAGATTACAAGTTTGGTTTATTAACAGTTGGTTGATTCAGAGTATGACAAATAAAAGACTATGTTCTGATTTCACTTGTCAGAAACCACTTGATATTTGACAGATTTCTGCTACCAGTAATATTCAGTGCACATATGTTGTCGTTTGTTCGTGCATTCGTTTGTTCATTTGTTTGTTGGTTCATTCAAGTCTAGGTAATTAAAAGTGGTATTGTGATTCCAATACAGAAAGCCAGAAAGCTGCCTGATTGGATGTCTGGGTCATCGCGGCGCTCGTCCAAGAAGGGTAGGTCAACCAAGGCGTCATCACCCCAACAAACCACCCCAAGACGACCACGGAGAGGTGTGTGGACAGCTTTTATTTGAGTGATGATTGTGATGTGTAGCCGTGGCCTCAGTTAGGCCGGTGGCATCTCCTTCCAAATCTCTCAAGCCAGTGGCTTGAGAGATTTGGAAGGATGCTTGATGTTGTCAATCCATCCCATTTTTATTCTACGTCTTCGGTTTTTCCTGGTAGTTCTCCTTCTGCGCTGCCAAGTACCAGACTATCTGGTTTTCTTTTTAAATGACCATACATAGCCAGCTTTCTTTTGATGGAACATAGGGTTACATAGCAGACCTTCTTCCTTAACCCCAAATTTATCTCAGACCCAGATGTTAATCTGTCTCAATGTCCAGCTGAGCAAACTGTGTCACGCCCACAATGTCCCATCTCTTGAGTGCTTAGGTGGCCTGTTTGAGGAGTAGGTTTGAGTACTGGTATGTAAATAAGAGGATCAGGATTCTAGTCCACCTGCTGTCCTTTCAAAAAAACAAATTCGTTCACCAGTTCACTCAGCTGTATAAATAACTACCTGACTATAAACATCAGTGGATACGTGTGAGAATAGTCTTTGTGCAGTAATTACAGCATGGCTAAATGATTCCCAAAGAGGTCGAGTTTGTGTTGTAATGAACATGTTTGCCGGGGGGTGAAGTGTAAAATGCCTTGAACAGTCCTAAGGACTGGATACCACGCTATATAAGAACATATAAGAACATACCTTTATATTAGAACATATAAAAACATATCTGTTCCTTTGATGTTGTCAGCTGCAGCTGTGAGTGGCAAGAAGAAAACGAAGGATGACTTCTCAAATGAAGACGAAGATGAGGAAGAGTTTGTTGCCAGGAAACCATCAGGCAGGGGCAGGAGGAAAGCTGCCATGGCTGTGACCCCGAGAAGAACCCCTGCCCGCAAAGGAAAGAACAAGGCTAGGGAAGAGAGCGAGGAGGAGGAAGAGGAGGAGGAGGAGGAAGAAAGGCAGTCGAGGAAGCAGCTGAGGCAACCAAGGGCAGCTTCCCTCAAAGTCGCAAAATACAGTGAGTGGTTCTTTTAATTGCCACCCACCCACCCATGGCACACACACACACACACACACACACACACACACACACACACACACACACACACACACACACACACACACACACACACCACACACACACAACGCACTTCACAAGTGTGTACAAAATCAACCATAGTGTGTTAAGCATGTGGTGCCATTATACGTGCTAGCAAACATACCCATCCTCCAGGGGGGATAACTTGGTGGTTCATAAATGACTCACACGATAACAATATTGACCAAATGTCAAGATGTACAACATTACCACATAAATATACTTCTGTGCTTTGGTATTTGGTGCTGCCAGTCAATAACTTGATGGCTCCCTGGAATACAACAAGATTGTAATGTAATACTGGCAGTTACAGTATCGTTGTGATTGATTGTATATAATTGTTCGAGCGTTGTGGACAGTTGTACGTAATAACTACAAGGGGTAATTCAGTTGTTCATAGACAGGTTAATAGTGGGGTGTATTTCGAATAAATACAAGTTTTGCAAAGCATCCAGGAATAGCATGACATACAACCATTCATACACTGGCTGGATTATAGTATGACGTCACAATAACTCCAGAAGGAAAAGCAGTAATATGCTGTGATACAGAGAACTGCCAATAATGACTGTGCATCAGGCAGGTAAACGTGATGGTGTTGCATGTGCCTGTTGTCGTCTGCAGTCGAGGGATACGTGGAGGACGAGGACGCGATTGACTGGGCAGCCCTGTCATCTTCCTCGCGGTCCTCGGACGATGAGGGTCGGAAGCGAAGACATAGCAAGCAGGATGGCGACAGTGACTTTGTGGCGGATGATGACTCGGCCAGTGACTGGGAGGAGGGCCAGGGCTCCAGGAAGGCCAAAGTAACTGCACCAGCTTTCATTCATTTTGTGGACTATCTAATAACTTCTGGCCAGAGCAATTTGATTATGATAGGCAGCTTATTCTATGAAACAAATAATGTGAATATACGTCAAACAGTTGAGTTTTATTTCATCCTTACTGAATTCTATGATATAAGTGGAAAATAAAAAATCTGGGAGTAAAAGCAGCTACTTAACACACTATGAGCTTTTGTCTGAACTTTCCAGGAAAATCTGTGTATTGTTTTTTGTGAGAAAAAGCCTGTGCGATTAAAAAAAAACATTTTTATCGCTGTAATATAAGCTTATAAGTAAGTGACTTGCATCCAGGATGTTTACATTGTTTTAGAAATTTTTGACATGATAGTTTGAAGAGTTTAAGTTTTTAAGATATTAAGTTTTGAAAGTTTCACATTTCAGTTTCTGATCTGTTGTGCAATATTGTTAAGATTTAGTATTCTAATTTCCCCGTCGTGTTGTCGCTCCAGGGTAAAGGCAGAGGTGCTGCACCCAGGCTCCGTGGCAGGCCCCCTGGTTTCAGTGCAAGGAAGCGAGGACGCGGTCGCCCACGGAGACGGACACGTGACTCTGACGATGATGAGGAGTTTGATGAAAACTATGAGAAATATGTGCCTCGCTTAAGTAAGCGGAGAGCTTCGTCCACTACCCAGTCCCGAACCCAGGACAGCGAAGAAGAGGAGGAGGAGGAGGAGGAGGAAATAGAGGTGAAGCAAACGAGAAAGACGAGGAATGGAAAGAAGAGGAAAATCTACAAGGAGGAAGATGATGATGACGAGGAGGAGGAGGTGAGGGAGACTAGACCAAAGAGGAATGGGAAAAAGAGGAAAACCTACAAGGAAGAAGAGGATGAAGAAGAAGAGGAGGAGGAGGAGAACGGTTCTGAGGATGAAAAGAAGCAGACCAAGCGCACTTCGTGTCAGTACGGGGAGAAATGTTACAGGTATGTGGGTATTTCAACTAGCTGTAGACGTTCTAAAGATTTCTGACCACCGACTCCCACAGCATTCTACAACCATTTCTAATAACCTCATGAAGCCACACACGCAGACATGCCTTCGTGAACATTGTACAACCATTTCTAATAACCTTACGAAGCTACACACACCGGCATGCCTTGGTGAACATTCTACAACCATTTCTAATAACCTCATTATGAGTCATGAAGTCACACATACAAATATGCCTTTGTGAACATTCTACAACCATTTCTAATAACCTCATTATGAGTCATGAAGCCGCACACACAGACATGCCTTTGTGAACATTCTACAACGATTTCTAATAACCTTACGAAGCCACACACACAGACATTCCTTTGTGAACATTCTACAACGATTTCTAATAACCTTACGAAGCCACACACACTGGCATGTCTTTGTGAACATTCTTCAATAATTTCTAAAAACCTCATGAAGCCACACACACACAGACATGCTTTTGTGAACATTCTACAACCATTTCTAATAACCTTACAAAGCCACACACGCTGGCATGCCTTTATGAACATTCTTCAACCATTTCTAATAACCTCGTGAAACCACGCACACACAGACATGCCTTTGTGAACATCCTACAACCATTTCTAATGACCTCATGAAGCCACCCACACACAGATATGCCTTGGTGAACATTCTTCAACCATTTCTGATATCTGCATGAAGCCACCCCACACTCAAGTCTTTGTGAACATTCTTCAAACCATTTCTAATAACATAAAAATAAAATTATCGTAATTACAAAATATGTATTATTCTCGAATGTCAAATATTTTAAAGGTTTTGAATAAATCAAGTTAATTGGTTTTTTTTAAAATCAAGCCAGTATCTTGTTGAAACCACGGCAACAATCTCCTTCTAGGAAGAACCCAAAACATCTTAAGGAGTTCTGTCACCCTGGGGACAGCTCTTATGAGGAGGAGGAGGAGGAGGAAGACGATGGGGAGAAGGAAGAATCGGAGGAAGAGAATGAGGAGATGGGAACTGGTGATGCAGGAAGGAAAGATCAGGAGAAAAAAACACCTGACAACAAAGGTATGAATAACACCTTACCTTGCAACCACTGCGGTTATTGAGACATACCAGAATCACTGCAGTGGTATTAATGATCCAGGCCATAGGATTTCACAGAAACGATTGTTTCCGGTAGCATGTCAAGAAAATCGCGGAACCCAAAGCCTGTTGTTACCCATTGTCACATCGTTGCAGAGTATGAATATATTTCCGATTGACATTCAGTTAATTTTAGTTTTTGTCTGCTCCGATCCGCTAAAAGCAGGAAAGTTGTTTCAATATGATTCTTGTTATGCAGAACTAAAACCTTGCTGAACCATGGTAAACGAATTTTATGTGCCCATACTTTAGTCGATATCACTAGTCCGCCATCTTGAATTGTTACTGAGAGTGCATCGCACGTGATTCACATCTGGAATTACATGCGATGACATGACATGATAATGTTACTGTTGAAGTGTAAAGTTCTGTGTTGTTGCTAATAATAATATGCTTATTTAAATCAATGGTATAAAAATGGGTTCCCATGACTCGTTGTTACAGAACCTAAAAACAGTTTCCGATGGGTTCCCGTGATCACAGGGCACGGAACCGAAAGTGTTTCCCATGAAATTTTAAATCCTATGATCCAAAGTCTGGTGGTTTTTATCATAAAAATATGTTATGTAGTATAAAATATATCTATTTTAGGGTTAGATAAATGACATTTGGTCAGGTGAAATGGCATTTTTTCAAGAAAAAAGATACTCAAATTGAGTGTCGGTCGTATTCTGATTTGTTTATTTACTATCAATAAAGTTAACTTGTATAACAATACCATACCTCTAAATCACTTTCATTCCTGGTTAAAGCATGTCTCTATCAAGTAATACTTCTCGTTATTCAATCTTTGATGGCAATTTTGCTTGAAACCATGTTTTTCAGATTTGAAAGAAGGATATCGCAGGAAGTAATTATGTTAGCCTAATACGCATTTGAGTGTTGTGTTTATTCTGCTCCCCACAATGCACATAAAACATTATCAAAGTAATAAAAAGTTTTAATGTTGCATAAGTATTTGTTGCCAAAAAAGTTTGTATCTTTTTGGAAGTTACACAAAATAATCAATAAATATATTTCTGGGAATGTTTTCGGTGCATTGTTTGGCGGAATGTAGTTAAGATGGATTTGCAAGAATTACAATGATACAATCTTCATTCAATAAAGAATAGCTATAACTCTTGTATTTTCCAACATTTGTTCTAAATGGCAGCCATTCTGTTGGCATGGACTGGTTTAGCAGAACAATTTCAATGTATTTTTTACTTTGTAAGCCCCAGTCTACCATTTGGGCAAATAAAAAAATTGTATCAAGAAGAAGCCATGTCCTCCTTAAACAAATGTCCTCTCCAGAATGCTAACGTTACAAAAATGTCAGTGTTAATTTAGCATCACCTATTGTGATGGAAATTAACCTGAACCAAATAATTGGAACACTTTGAATTTTGAGGCTGCTTAGAACTGTGTGTGCCCTAAACGTGAAGACATTGATGCTTCACCAACTGCATTCTTCTGCAGTGTTTTATTTGTAGGACAGTGTATTTGTTTGATTGATGTGAAATTTTGTTATGTTGATATTTCTGTGAATATTCAACCTATTAAGGAGTGCCACTGGTTGTGAAACCCCTTCTCCTATCTTGTCATTACAGTGTATTATGTATATATGAAAAGAAGATAACATATGACAAAACAATCAATTTGCATGATGGTAACCAGATAATTTTCGAAATGCTGGTGTGCAGTTTTGCGAGACGGAATATTTTATTCATATAGGTTTTAGAGTAATATATCAAGTTGTGCAATGAAGTAGTATGGCTGAATAAATAACACGTTTAATATAAATGTGATTTTTAACATTTGTTTATTAAATTAAAAATGCTAAACATGTTCAGCCAAACTACTTCATTGCACAACTTGATATATTGTTAGAACAAAAAAAAGTTGACCTGTTTGAATTAAGTTTTCCATGGGATGTCCCACAAAACCAGTCAGCATTTCTAAGATTTTCTGGTTACCATGGTTACCGTCATGCCAATTTATTATAATGCTATGTGTGACCTTCTTATATAGACATAGTATGCTGAAAATTAGGTCAAGAAAGGAAGAGTAGTTTTTAAGATATGACAGTTACTAAAATATTACATTTCAGCTTGTAGCATGTCTCCATAAGCGTACAGTACGACTTAACAAATTTGAAACACTAACATGTCACAAAATCTGTTGAAATAAGAGTACACCAAAGTTTGTTTCTCAAGACAATGGGAGAACTGTTTTTGCACCAGATGGTGCCACTGTTCCACAGAAGATGGCGCTATGATTTCTCGTAAACAATGCTTTCTAGCTGTCATGATAACAAATTGCCTTATGTTTTTGGTGATTAACGTTTCAAAAGAATGTTTACTTCATACCTCAACTTGCATATATTTGTGTAAACAATACTAAATATAATTGCAGGAGAGGACGACTCACCAGATGACGCTAATGACAACACCGAGGAAGGACAGAGTTGCGACAAAAGAAACACCATTACTGGTGCAGAGAAAGTGAAAAAAATTAAAGCAGAAGAAATAAAAGTGGAAGACAAAAAACTTGAAGAAACCAAGTCCAAAAGTTTGGAATTGGACACCAAAAAACAAATCGATGCGTCGGAAGCGCCCAAGGATATCACATCGAGTACCATGGAGAAAACATCGGTAGAGGCAACGTAAAAGTAGTCAGGAGGACAACGTCCATGATATCATCTTATCTGAGTCTATGTCAGAATAACCCAGTGCAGTAGGTAGGCCGTGTCTGGCTGATGGGATTAGCCACATCTTCCTGTGGGCATTTGTAGCAGAAGACAGGCTTTACTGGCAATGTGAGACACTCGTTGCAAGACTGTTAAAACCAGTTTTAATACGCCTACATTCGGCTGATTTTTGTAAGGTTGGGTGTGGTTCGCTGTCTGAAAATGCCAGCTGGCTGCCAAGTCTATGTCTGCTGACATTTATTGTGTTACCTGGTCAGATAGTTATGTCAAGGATGCAGAATGCACCTGGCTTGTTGCCATAGAACCATATCCTTGCAGTGGGATAAATGGGCTCCCGTGAAAAGCTATGGTCAGAACTTAATGTCTTTGTCATGTTGGTTTGTACGTAGATTTTACTGCAACTAGAAACTGACGTTCTACAGCTGCCAGTCTGCCACCATTTACCAGGGATGGGCTCAATACTTGTGAAAGTATTGCATATACATGCAACACAGTATTGCATTTAGCTAAAAGTATTGCAAACACTTTTGCAATATGTTTCCTCGTTATAATATAGGACGTATTACAATGTTTAGTAAGACAAGGTGTCATAGAAGAATTGTTTATTTCATTTTTAGCACATACTTTTATAGTATTATCGATTCTTAAGGGACACAAATTATATAGAATGTTTTGGTAAAATTATTGGGAAAAACAAAGACATTATACTGCAGTTCTTTGGAAAGTATTGCAGATACATCAAATCAATTTCAAAAATTATTCTAAACACTTTGCAAAGTTGAATATTGCAATACACAATACTTAGAGTATCGCACCCATCCCTACAGGGCATTTGTCTTCTGTAATTGTATGAGACTCTGCGGTAGGAACCCAAGGGTCAGGGCAGCTAATGTGTTTGCTAGTTCACCCTAGTTGGCATGATTTGAAGTTTTGGTGTTTGAAATTTTAGCAGACGTTGCGACTGCTCGTCTGTTTCTTGATTGTGAGCCGACGTTATCAGTAGATATGAAGATTTTTTCAGTAGCAGATCAGAATTTGCTAGTAACGGTTAGTCGTTGACCTGTGTAACCGGATCTTATCCAAAATGTTTCGTCATTGCCACTGCAGCTCCAAAGCCCTCAGAATCTAACAGCAACAGTACTTACTTACCACTGAAATCACGCAAGAGTTTGGTTAAACCCCCTCATCAATGAAACTTTTTTCTTGTCTCATTTCATGAAAAATCGGACTTGTCTAGTAGTTAGCCGATCTAATGATCAAAGTCAAATCTTTCGATGATTTTAACAAAGGTGTGCTCTTTTAGAACTTAGATTTTGAACATAAGGAACCTGATTAGCGATGAACTAAATGATTTGAGGATGGACCTTTAACAGGCTCGATACTGACTTTCTGGATCTTGAGAAGTGATCGTTTCCTTAATGAGTTGCTATTTTATTTTATGAAGAGAAGCATAAGGACACGAATATAAGGATGACATGTATACAGTTCGTTCTATATTATATAAGTATTGTTTGTATGTGCATCTATCTCTGTGCTGTAAGTAGGTGTTCTGGTATTGGTTGTGATATGTCATAGTAGACATGTTGCGTTCATTTTGTTACTGGAAAACGTCATTTCAGTACAAATACGCAAACAGATGGAAATGTTATTGATTCTGTATGATTCTGTATGCCGGTATGTAGCATTTGAGTTTCGCGAGTGTGGATTGCACACTGTAAGAGTAGCTAGTTATAAACGGCATCGTCTACGTTTGTCTATTAGGCTGTTCCAATGTTTCTCACTAGAGGGCGACAGTGGTGTTGGTCTATTAACAAGCGGAGTTGTGCACCCAAAAGCCGATTCACAATTCAGCTACTAATCTTCTGCTATATGATTCGGATGTGCCTGTCAGTTGTCGTGGTATAGTTTATAATGTTAAATGGCGTGCAATTGCAGATGTCTTTGAATGCTTTTAGTGTCGACACGTTTTATTTTGTGTTCATATTTCAGTGTCAGCGTAGTGCGAGAAATGTTTGATGTTGTGCAACGTGATTGTCTCCTTTTGTTACGTAGTTGTGCTGCATTGATCAGTAAATCACTGAATGTAACTTTTAATTCAAGCTGCCTCTACAGTTCGTTTTTCTTCTCGTTTCGTCAAAATGTACGCATCTAGTATCGAGTACAACGTGCTAGTTCATTTGTGCAAATATGTTATTTATTGTTGATGAAATCATCGGACAAACTATAAAATGTATCTTGGTTTGGACAAACTGAAATTTGGGGAAAACAAGACAAATATGGCTATGTATAGCTGCCTCTATATACTTTGACATAAGGATATTTACACTTTTGCAAGTTTCTTACACGATCTAATGATCAGAGTCAATTCTTTCGATGATTTTAACAAAAATATGCCCATTACGATGGTCTAAATGAGTTGTGGTGGCAGATTTTAGGGTTGGCAATATGTAGGCTGAAGGTTGTAGTATTCAACCACGGTGCTAAGGTGAATATAAGCTCGAATACTATGGCTTAAAGCTACATAACTTGTACCTGCTGCAACATCGACCTTAAATCCCAAGTAACTAGCCTCCTAGCTTTTGCTTTCTTTTCCAAGGCATCAGCCTAAATTTCTCAGAAATGAGCAATGATGATACAAGTCTTTAATGAGGTGCTGTGTATTGTTTGCTAAGACAACATAATGGTATATCTATTTCCCATGCACAACTTGGGCAAAATGTATAAACAGGCAAGTTAATTTGTCGCACGATTTCGTGTGCATGCGCAAAAAGTAATTGCATATTTTTGTGAGAACATGAACTTGATGGCATCCAAAAAAATTCAGACGACGTCAGATGGCTGGATTTGCTTGCATTGTTGTGCATGCAATATGACGACTTCATTTCAACAGCATTATGTTTTATTGGTGGTACAGTCCATTCTTCATTCCAGGTTGGACATGTATTCATTGTCGTGGATAAATTAATGCAAACAGTTAACGAATGGTTGCAGAGTATCCACAAGAAGCTTTCTTTGTAGGCTCTGAAGAGACAATGAATAGCTAGAAAATATGTATGATTAGGTTATGTGGCTGAAAATTCAGCTGTTGATTTGCTGAGAAATTCTGGTGTTTTACGTTATTGTTTCATTATTTCAACAAGTGTTCACAATTATCACTACAGTTTACAGGTGTTGTAAATGTGTCGGCCCTCTACCAGAGACTCTATGAACCACAACAGTGTCCGTCAGTTATATTAGTTGTTGTTAACCCTGTTAGCAGCTAGATTAACGTCATTGGTTTTGTTTCAATCTAGAAGACGAAAAACACAACCATGGATGTAGAAGTTTAGAAAATAAACTGCTAGTGTGAAAGTTTATTGTTGAATATGTGTGCATTGAGTAAAACTTTGTGACATAAATCTGTTTTAAAGGGAATACACAACAGTGGTTAACTGAATGACTGTTTTAGGGGACACTGTAACGCAGAATTTATAATATCTTGGTTGGCTAAAAATAATACATGTATCCAAAACGTGTTACTATCATGATTTTTTACCTCTCAATATTTTCGCAAATACACAATTTGGCAGTGAATTAAAATACGCATACCGTGTATATAGAAACCTTTTTTGTAATTAAATGCCAACAATAAGTCGCCTTTGATGGTGAAATAAAACGTTTTAATTTAGATGAGCTTTCAGATGGTAAAATCAATATAACTTGGGCATTTTAATTATACGAAACCCTCAACTAGAGCTCTGTGTATCAGTTATTTAACCAATGAAAATCATAGCACATTTCCTTTAAAATGTGAAAACTGACAGCAGAAAACAAAATGGTAAGAAAACTATGAATTTAATATCTTGCAAGCAAATACTGACTAGGATATTGTTGAATCTAAATAAACTGAACTCGTCAAAGACATCTTAGATGATATGAAAACGTGAATGCAGCATTGATCAATAATGGTGTGATGTACGTCTGAAAGTCTGAGCTGGTTAGTATTCCAATGGTGCGTCTTCTGATAACAGATCGTCAGCAGTACTCTTCGATAACGCTTCAGCTAACATGTGCTTGGGTATCTCGGAGCCGCGTACCTGTAGCGTATAGCATGCCATCTCCACCTTCTGAAGGCTCTGTCGCAGCACTTGTATTTTCCTTATCAGTTCCCGATCGACGTTCCCGAATGACACGAACGCATCGTAGATCAGACGCATGAAGCAACAGTTTTCGAACGGCAGGTCAAAGTCACCCTGCCCGATACTGTGGATTGCCATGCGCATCAGTTCGCCGGTCAAATCTGCGATTCCGAGCAGATAGTGGGTCGGGGGGACGTGCACGTGCATCATTTCTGTCTTCCTTGGTTGTGATTCAGAAATGTGGGACTTGTCGGCATCATCATCTTTAGAGATGGATGGCGTCACTGATGTGTCATTGTCTCGTTTGGTCGACTCTGTCAGTGTGGTTTCTTCCTGCAATGGCACAGACAGAATGATTGTTTACGTAACAATTACTCTAAAACCTGGTTTGCACGAGAAAATATCATCGACAAGTCGATGGTTGCGACATTAAAAAAGGTCAAGGCCATTTGGTATCGCACATAACATTGCTTCAAAATAGGATCAGTTCTATTTCAAGCAAAGTCGCTGCAAAACGCCCAAACGACATAGTTTACATGGGACGATCAAGCTGCAATTTGGATGAGCTGATGCCATCACATGCGACAATATTGCCTTAGGTAAAAACCAAGCTTGATGGGCCTTATCTAAATTGCAAAGCATGCTAAAATTACCTTGCACATATTGCACTCAGGGTGCCGCCCCATTTTTCATAATCACTACCCCTACTTAATTAGCTTCTGGTTACCTATACAATTCAAACTGACCACCCTTACACATCGTGCTCTTAACACTTTTGGACACTCTGGCTAGTCTCCTGCTCGGAGTCCTGCATCCTTCATAAATCCCCTAAACTCAACACGGCCACGCATGTTTCACTGTAGCTGAGCCCAAAATCTGCAACCCACTCTACATTGCTTCAAAAAACCTAAAACTAACTATCTTCTGTAAAAATCTCAAGATGCATCTTTTCAAAATTGCATTTTTACCCCAAATCTTCAGCAGCTTTTATGTGGAGTGCAGTCACAATATGATGCTTAACAATTTTGGTTTGCTGCAGCTCTGAGCACGAGTCCCCAATGATTTAAGTGCCATAGACGTTAATTATTACTAAATTTCTAAATTATGTTTTACATTTACAATTGATGTTCAAACAATATTACATTTAACTTCTTTCCTATACAACTGCACAAAATATTTGTCATTTACCAACAGAGTATTTAATATAAGTGATATTTTAGGTACATTTTACATGCGTCAGAAAGCATACTTGTGCATATATCTACAAAATGACATTTGATGAAGACAAAAACCCTTGTTTTATAGTTGATTGCATAAATGGATATATGCTGCATAGTGATTTTAAATACACCAGGAAGTTTTTTCTGGGGTATCTGCCCGGGGTTGACATAGACATCACCAGTGAACAGTGGTGGTTTCGGGCAAAACATCTGGATCTGATAAATGATGATTTAACTACTAAAGAACACAGCACATTTATTCAGCCCAAATATAGCACTCGCCTGGGATGGGAGTGGACGAGTAAACCGAAGACGTTGTTCCACTTGCTCCACACTAATGAGGGTCTTCTCTTTGAGGAATTGCCAGAAAGAGATGGCCTCAATGTATTCCTGCAGACCTGGTACATCAATTAGTAATCATTCATCATCACAACTGAAACTAGTAATCAAGAGAGAATGTGCTTATGTTCACTCAGAATTTTATTTTATCTTAGTTTTTCTCATTAGTTAAAGTCTGACAGTTTCATCATAAAATGATGACATTGTAATATAAACTACATATATATTATATAATTATATATATTATATATATATATATATACATGGAGTTAAAACCTCAATTCCGGCATTGATATTAGTGTTTTGTTTTTAATGTGGTATTTTTTATTTCTCTTTCAGTTACATCATGCAACTTTTTATGTCAAATTAGTCACTACAAATAATCAATCATAATTATTGTGTTTGCCATTATGTATCATAATATGCAAAAATTAAATAAAGCTGCTCGAAAATAGATGATATTTTTGGATGTTCAGTATGTCTGGTTGCTCTGTTCACATAATTTTATTTCGATATGGAATTTTGAGGTGGCATTGGAACTGGTATTTCTAATTGATGTGCATTTAAAATTGATATAATGTAGTTAACCTGGAACTAAGTGACCCCCTACCTGCGGTGTAGGCACGGATGTACTGGTGGTGGTCTTCAGTCTGCAGCTCCTCTGCCACTAGCCTCCACTTCTCCTCCCGAAGTTCCTTAAACTTTTCCTCTGCATCTTTCAAAATGGTCTCCCGATTCTCGTCCCTGAAGCCAGAACCCTGCTGTTACCTCCCAGGGAGTCCCATGCTCCCCACACACAAATGAAACAGCAGATTGGGAGCACAAGTATTATGTGATGTGTGGCAAATATGGAAGAAGATGCTGGACCTCAAAAGTCCTCCAGATTGGTAACTGCAATACAATGGATGGAAATCAATGTGAGTTTGCCACTCAATTACAATCTACTAGTTGAAGAATAAATTGAGCAGATGTGTCTTTTTTTAATCTGTATTTTTGACTTTGTATAAATTATTATAAATTATTTCATTTATTGAATTGGCCTAGATGATAGCATTCAGATTCCAACTCATTTACTTTTAGAAAAGGTTCTGATTAGAAACCGGAATTTTTTTATTTGGCCTAATCCATTATTTTATTGTGATCATACAGATGACTAAACAGATCATGTTAACTGTCATCAAATGTTGTTCTGTGGGGCGTGGTGTTCGTGTGGTAGGGCGTCAGACTTTTGGTCGAGGGGATCGGGGTTCAAAACCATCTGCTGCCATTTCGAAACTTAGGCAATTTTTGTCACCCCACTTGGCCTGTGTCTTCAGGAAGAGACACTAAAAGTTGGTCCCTTCTATCTGGTGTCTGACAGGGGAGGTAAAAGATCCCACACAAGGGGTAAATGTGTAACCTCCTGTGGACTCCATCTCTCATGAGCCACTGCAGAAGCGTCCACGACGTGGCTCAATCAATTCTGCTAACTACCTCGCAAGAGGATATGATTGAATGAAAAATGTTATGTACACAACTTTACTACGCACCCTGATATCCTGTGAAGGAGGAAGATAACCCGCTTGCTCTCGATGGTGATATCCCGGCTCAGCTTCACGACTCTCTCGTGCTTGTCGTGTTTCTTATCCAACTGATGCTGGTAGCCACGGAAGAGCTTGATCACAGGGGAGTCTTCATCCACGGCGGGCTCATCTTCTTTATGCCTCGATGGCCTCGAACCTATCCTTCTTGTTCGTCTACCTGTTGAAACAGAGTCGTGTATTATATTGTTCCTATCTTCTATGCTGGGTTGGCAGATCTCTTTCACATGGTAAAAAGGTGTAAAGGTAAAGCTCCCCCAAAAAGTTTCCACACAATAAACACCGTTTTCTGCTTGTTTCTTCTATAAAAGTGGAAGAGTTCGGAAGAAATGTAGAAGAAAGTAAAGAAACCTGATAGGATTTATAAAAACCAATCTGACTAAGCAAACTATTTTAATATATTGTAAAAACTGTGCATGCCTTCGCTTCGGCTTCACTTTTTTATTTAATGTTTATATTTTTTATAAATGGCTACGAATCCGACTTCACTTGGGCTTTGCCTTTCATAGGCGTAGCCATAGGCATAACCACCAGGTATACATGTTGCAGTGCTCATAATCTGAATAGCGCTCTCAGAAACTGCATTATAATGACTTAAAATTCAGAAAATTATAATTTTTTTATAAATAGAGCAACGTTGTACTTGTAAGTTCGTTGTAAATAGGACGAGTATTTTCCTGCGACACCCAAAGCCGATCATTGACATGGGGGTCATGCCTCATGGCCCGATGTCCAAAAATTTTGCTAAGTTTGGGCGTCGTCTGCATGCATTTTATATGCTCCGGTTGTAAGACAGATTATTCCCTTTGAGCAAATCCACTATGTACAAATAAATGCTCACCGTCACGCCTTGACATCGTGAGTTTTGACAAAAAGAACCACGCGACTCGGAACGCAGCAAAAAAACAAGCGACAGTGTCAGGTAATTTATTTCCCCTTACAATTTCGTGTCCAGTCAAAACGGCGACAACCGAAGTGCGGCGACACACCGCAACGGCGATAACTAAAACCACGACAGAGACGGCAGCACGGCGAAACGTAAATGCAACAGTTATGTTGCAACACTGTATCCACAGGCGTAACTGTGGGACCGATGGGCACTTTTGGGGAACGAACAGCAGCCGTAGCATTATCCTCACTCGAACCAAAGACCATGCCAACATTGGGCCAACGTTGGCTGTACGTCGGCATGCAGCCATATTGCATGGCAGTAGTTTAATTGGCATGCCAACCTTGTGCCTATGATGCTGTGCCAACATTAGACCAATATAACCTTACCTTAAGATGGTTCTGAACGCAGGATTCTTGTGACTCCTCACTGATCAGCTCTTCATCGTCATCTATTAATAGTTTAAGAATTCCGGTTCTAATGTTTAGAGGTGCTTCAAAATTATATATAAAACTTCCTGATTGGACTAAGGTTAGAATTAATCGAGGCGGTTTATATATATATATATATATATATATATATATATATATATATATATATATATGGATTTTGCATGTACGACTGTTTCAGGGAGGGAATTCCAAGGCTCAATCACTCTGAGATGAAAAACATTTTTTCTTATAATATTTTTGTATTTGATCCTTAAGTAAATAATTGTTAGCGTATGCCCTCTATTCCCTGCCTAGAAAAATGCATCATCCCATTTTAAAAGTTTAGGTGAAGATTCAATGTCATATAAATTGTGCATAATTAAAAAAACTTTAAACATATCACCTCGTAAACATCTATATGCTAATGAGGGTAGTTTAAGTAATTTTTAGCTGCTAATTCTTTGGTTGCTCTTCTTTTGACGTTTTGCATTGCAATAATGTTTTTTTTTTGTAAGGATACCACACTTCTATGGCGTAGTCAAGATGCGTTCTTACACTCGTTTTATGTAATGGCAAGAAATCATCTTTGTCTAGAAATTGGAAAATTCTGCGAATTAGTTTTGTCATCTATATGTTGCTTTTTTACAAGATGATTACTTGATGTGGTCATTAAAGGACAGCTTTGTGTCTACAATGACCCCCAAGGACAAGTCATTTTGTTTTTCAAATGTGTCGAGCGGATGTATGATGGTGTCAGAATATAAAATTTATAAATTTATCTCGTTTTTATCTATTATAGTTCTAAATATCTTGATGTCGTCTGCAAATAAAAATGTAGGCCGAAAAATGTATCAGACTTAGTTAGTTCTGGTAGGTAATTTACATATATATATATATATATATATATATATATATATATATATTCACGATACAAAATTAATAGTAATCAATAGTCCTAAAACCGAACCCTGAGGTATCCCAGAAGTTATATACATCAGCAAACATGTCTCCAGGATGGGATAACTTGCGTTACGTATTCTCAAACGGTTTACGCACCAAAGTATTCGCCGTGCGCGCGCGTGGTTTCTGCGATTGTTAGAAGTTAACGTTTTACGTAGCGAACATTTGTTGATTTGCCATAAAACCATTAAGAACCCTTGATATACGGGGTATTTCGAAACAAAATAAAGGCGCTACGTATCATTCATGGAGTCGTAGATTAATCCCTGAAAGTTTGGCGCCCGAGGTCCAAGCCATCTAAGAGGAAAACTTGAACAAATATACAAACATACGCTAGCTCGATTATAGATAGATTGTGCCATTTTGATCGTTTTCCATTTACAGCCACCTTTTGTTTTCTGTTTGTGAGAAATGCTTCAATCCAATTTATTATTTCCTTCCAAATATTGAAGCTATCCAATTGATTTATTAACCTCTTATGTTATGTGGTACAGTGTCAAAAGCTTTTTGAAAGTCTATATAAATGACATCTGTAAACTTGTTATTATCCCAAGCCCAAGATCCAATTATCTCAAACTTTTATAAATTGAAGGGCTGCACGTTGAACGCCCTGATATAAACCATATTGTTTTAGGCTAAATATACCATTTTCATTCATATATTCAATAATATGGTTTCTAATAATCCTTTCCATGCATTTACATAGAATACTTGTAACGTTAATGGGCTATAGTTGCTTGCTTATGCCTTATTTCCTTTTTTATAAATCGCTGAAATTGTCCCTTCTTTCCAATCGTTCGGAATACTAGCTGTTTTTATCGACGTTTCAAATATTATACGTAATGGGTGACATGTTGATTTCGAAAGTTCTACCAGAAGCGTGGCTCCTATCTCATCTGGAGCAGGGATTCGTTGATGTTTAGGTTTTTAACTCCAATAATATTTTACTTTCAGTTATTGTTATCTCTCCCATCATTGTTATAGTCTTCACTCTAGATGTAGTTGGTATTTCCCCTGGTTCTTTTATTGTAAGTACACAAGCGAAGTAGGTTGCAAGAATATTTGCTTTTCCCCCATCATCTGTTATAGCTTGGGATTTATTGGATCTACGTGTAATTTTCCAATTCCTGGTTTGATTGTAGTTTTGGATTTATAATATTGCCAGAACAGAACACTTGATTAGCTAAGTTTATTTCAAACTCCTTTCGAAGTTTTCGTGTTAACTTAAGACAAAGTTAAGTTAAGGCTCTGACTTTGTTTCTAATTCCACACCATTCCCTTCAAAATTTATGCATTAAGACCATTTAAACAACTTGGCTGCGCTACTCCACATCTACAACATGACAACGCAGTCCCCGGATTCGACGTCCGTTATTTAGTCCATTACTAGCAATGACATAATATTGTTACGACATTAACCAGCGTCTATGTCCTTAATTAAACTGGAGACCGTATTTTTACTGTCACAGATCCAGCTTCTTTGCATACGTCCTGATTCTTGTGGATCTTCCCACGGAATGGTCCTCTGCCCTCGGTATCTGCACTGGAATTGCCGGTCTGTCTACTGCTTCAACTACTGTTCCTGTCGATCACTGGTACTCCCACTGCACTGGGTACCATGGTGACGTCAGAGGCTCTGATTTGGTCACTATATCTGCCGTACAGCATCTTCTTCTACCAGCGCTGCATACGATCTGGTATCCCTCTTCTCTTGGATGGTACCAGGTACCCACTTTTGATCGTTACGGTAGTTTCTTACCGCTACTCTGTCTCCAACTTCGAATTCTCTGTGTTGGCCTCTCCTCTCCTCTACTGAAGTGGCCTGGTAATTCTCCACAGTCTTTCTCGTGTTGGAACTTATGACATCTAGTCTTGTTCGCAGTCCTCGACCCATCAGTAACATTGCCGGGGAATCTCCAGTTGCCGCACGTGGAGCGTTTCTGTAGGCGAACATAAATTTGGCTACGTGTCGTTTCACTGCAACCGAGTCGCCTCTCGCTGATCCTACTTGAATGTCTGAACGAAGCGTTCCAACTGCCCTTTGGTCGCTGGGTGGTAGGATGCAGAAAATGTATGCCTGATGATGTTTGCTTTCTTGAAGTTTCGGAAAACTTGCGAATTAACTTCCACTATCACTGTGCAAGTGTTCTGGTAGACTATACCTTGCAAACACATCTCGTAATAGTTCCACGGTTCTTTGCGATGATGCTGAGGCTATCGGTAGTATGTCGGGCCATTTGATGTGTGCGTCGACCGCTGTCAAGAACATTGGTGCCATAAACGGTCCAGCGTAATCTACATGAATACGCTGCCATGGTTTGGCAGGCCATTCTAACGGATGAAGTGGCACGGTAGGAGCTTCAAACTGGTCTCTGGCATTCTTGACATTTCTTTGCCAGAGACTCTATATCCTTATCTGGCTGCGTAACTTCTGTGGCACCAGGACACATTCATTCCCCCATATGATGCATCCGTAGAACACACTCAGATCATAGCGCTTGGCGAAGAATGATTTAAGTCCCTCTGGACGGATCGTCGGCCATCCTTGCTGTGTCTTCTCCAGAACCTTTGACATGACAGGGTCCTTGTTACACTCCGTCTTGGTGGCTGCTGCCGTGACAGGTAGGGTTTCCACGTGGTCCGTGTAGAATATATCCACCACATCAGGATATGTCTTCCCCGTTTTCAAGGGTAACATCGAAAGTCCATCTGCGTTTGCATGTTTCTCATAGTCGTGTCCTTGATGAAAGATAGCTGTGAGGGGTTGGCGATCCGTCACTTAAACAGGTACTGGTTGAACTTACTGACTGACTCCCCACACAAGCCCCAGTGCATGTCTGTCTATATGGCTGTAATTTCGTTTAGCCTTGTTGAAAGTTCGCGAGGCGAAGGCGATTGGTTTCTGCAACCCATATGGCATCTTATGACTGAGTAAGGCCCCAAACCATATGCAGATGCCTCGCACGCTACTATGATCGGCAAGTCCGGATCATAATGAACGAGAACTTGTTCCGATGTGATCAGACTCTTCGCTTCATCAAACGCCTATTCACACTCATTGGACCACATCCACTTCTGATCCTTCTATAACAACTGTTGGGTAAAAACCTGTGGTTGTAATTCACCAGCCCAAGGAATCTTCTTAAACGACTGACATATTGAGGGCGTGGTGCCTTCTGCACGGCCTCTGTATTGGCCTTTGTCTTGTGCGGATCATCGTGGTCAATCTCATGGCCACAGTACTCAATCCGTTCCACGAAGAACCGGTACTTCTTCGCATTGGTCCGCAAGTCCTTCTCTGTCAGCCTCCTGAGTACTGCCTCTAGGTTTTCCAGATATTCATCATCAGACTTCCCTGTAACAACGATGCCATCAAGCATCACCTCCACGCCAGGGATTCCTTGTAAGGTATGCTCCATTGATTGTCCCTTTATATTCCCCACAGAAACGTACATCCTTTGTTTCTCGCTTTGCCACCGGTACCACTCCGGATGCCACCAGTACCACTCCGGATGCCCACTGGCTATACTCGACTTTTTCTGGAGCCTTTCTAGCTCCTTCTCAAAGTACGGTTTGATCGCATATGGCACGTTTCGTGGCCTACAAAACTTCGGTTGAACACCGGTGAGTTTGGCTTTGACACATTTTAATGTCCCTAAGCCTTCCGTGCTTACCAACTTGTACTTGACCAGCCGCTGAACTTACTTGTTGGCATCCTTCATGGAAATGTCCTTGCTAGTCCCGTCATGTGACTTCAGGGAGTGGATCTCTCTCCAATCGAGCTTGGTCTCCCCAAACCAGTCACGACCAAACAGCACTTGTCGACCGCCTTTGATAACAAGTCCAGCTTCACCTTCTGCTTCTTGTGCTTGACCTGGACACGAAGCTTTCCCTCGGGGACAACCAACTCTCCCATGTAGGTTCGGAGAGTTACTGGTGTAGGCTGGAGTTGCCGCTTCTGGAACATTTCCTTGTACACACGGTGTGGGATTACTGAGTATGCCGACCCAGTATCGACTTCCATTTTAAGCGGTTGCCCGGCTACCCGCAGTGTCGTCCAAATTATGTCAGTTCTGTTATTTAACTTCATTAACTGGTGAACCGCATCTAGGGTGTATAACCCATCGCTCCACTCTTTGTCATCACTAACATTGCTACTGTCACTTTAGGCAGCTGATATTTGGTTCACCTTTTTATCTATCTTGTAGTGTTTATTTTTGTCACCAGACTGACACACGGCCTTGATGTGGCCCGGCTTCCCACATCCGCGGCAAATTTCGTCTCTGAAGCGACAATCGTCCGACCTGTGCCCTCGGCCATTATAATCATCTGTAGCATTTGTAATTTCTTCTCGGTTTTCTCTCCCTTCTGACGTGGGTGCTGATGGGGATACAGCTTCGCTATCTTCGCTGTTTCGATGGCAGTTTCCAGACTTAGGTCTTTGACTTTTACTAGCTTCTCCTGTGTTGACTCCCATCGTAGAACCAACACAAACTGGTCTCTCGTGGCTGTAGTTATGTTTGCTGCATAACCACAATGCCGCGACAGTCGCCGCAGCTCTGCCACGAACGAGGCGAAACGTTCATCCTCGTGTTGATGTCGGCGGCCAAAAGTGGCAAAACGGAAACGCTCCCCCATTTCAGCGGTTTGGGGACCTAGATGATCCCCAAGTGTTCTTACCAAATCCGCAAATGGCTTAGTTGACGGTTTTGTGGGAGCCATCAATGTTTTCAATAGTTTATAGGTGTCGCTCCCCGTTACACTTGTTAATAGATCTGCCTTTTCCCGTTCGACTATACGACTATGTCATTACTTTGAAGTACGACTGCAGTCTCTCAACGTATGCCGCCCATGTTTCTTTAGAATGATCAAACTCACTCAAACTACCAACTGGCGCTGCCATAACGTGAGTTGTTCACTTACTTATGTTCTTATCCCATCCTCGTCGCCACTTTGGTGTATTCTTTCGACGAAACATGGCTAACTGCTCACAGCCGGGAGCGGTCGCTAACCGCCGTGCCACAGGGAGCATACATAAATGCGCCACCCCACACCAACACTCTACAGTGGTATGTATTTTTCTTTTAATAATTTTAATTATGTTCTAAGGATTTGTCATTGTCTGTTTACTTTATTGTCAGGATCTTTAAATTTGGCTTTCCGATCTATATTTGAAAACTCAATTAATCCTCATAGTATCAAAATCTGCCTTACATATTGGGCCAATATTTTGGCCTAAGTTTGAAATGTTGTATATGGGATCCTGCTAGCTGACGTGCGTTACATTGTACACCTTCGTTGCTTATGCCTCGTGTGGTCCTTGCGATCAAATTCGGGGTTGTTGTACTCTTCTGCAACGCGTCGTCGAAGAGGCAAAGGCGAAAGTCACGCTGCGTTCTGCCACTGGCACTGCAATTAAGTGGGGGTGAGTCGAGATCGACCAAGCAGCTTCAGATCAACGATTGACTTGATCAACGGCGAGATGAGAAATAGCCCAGAACTATAGACACGTGACAAACACAGGTGGAGCGTCTGATGCGCACTCGACCGAGAACGAAGACATCGACTCCGCTATCGATCGACTCACTCAAACTTGAGTCGACATCGCCGCAGGAGGAACGAAGGGGAGGTTCGTCGTGTGCGACGTCAAATCAGGATATATACGAAACTCAAACAGGAGAAACGTCGGGCAGATGGAATATGCGCTGAACCTCCTTCAACCTCCCGCTTTATTCCTGCCACATCCACCTCACACCACGCAGGTAGGTAATAATAAAGGCTACAATATATAGGCTAGGCGTAGGGACCATGCCGCGCCCATTCACAATGACTGTCAGTATGTTAATTTCTTTCGAAAGACAGGCAAAATGGTGCTGAACCCGGTCCTTTGACAGTCCAGTGCACCAACCGCCGAACTACCGCGTCCCACAGCCAGTTACAAAGTTAACCTCTTTTTCTAAAGGCATTTCTCGTTGTAGTTTCCGTTTCCGGCGTTCATTTTAAACGAGCGTGATTAGCAATATTAACGTACGTTAAAAATGCAGTATTTTGCAATTGTTTGTTATGTATGCATGTGACACTGTCATGATTACATGTGCAATGCGTTACTTCATCGTAAAACTAATGCATAAAACATCTAAAGTTTGGCGATACGCAGGTTCCGTAACGGAGACGTTAGACGCGAGTACAGATTTAAGATTAGCATTAGCCCGAGTACAGATTAGCGCTGCGGCGATTACACGAATCTCGTTCACGTTTTGTTTCGCCTCGTGTTTTGGCGGCTGCTTCCATTAATTTCCGTCAATTATAACGGGATTTTTGAAAGCAGTGTTTTATCTTTTAGTCGTTTTTATCTGATCGAAATTAGGCCAAAATTAAAGCTGAAAACTTCGAGCACTGCTTCTGCGAATAGCTAAGATGAAGATTCTAGGCTGTTCGCAGATCCCGCGTCAGCAAACTAACCAGAACACGTCTTTTATCTTAGATCATTCGATCAATAAGAAAGCATGTTTATTTGCGGTGGCAAGTGCAAGGAGTGTGGTTTGCCAGAAAACGACGGGTAATTTAGTCCTTATGGAGTACTTATTATTACGGCTTTATATTTCAATCTTACCTCGTTTATGACCCGAAAAGTGCAGAGACTGTCAGAAACTATCTTTAATAGAAAGTAGTTTGTGACTGTGTATGTCTGTTTGTGTGTATATATTCCCTGATATCTCCATCAGTTTCACATGTATGGGGCAGAAATTTTGTAGGCATGCCTGGTGATGGTTCATACATTCAAAATATTTGAAATTCCATGGAATTATGTCGAAGGAACCAATGTAGATGGTTGACGTGATCTACGTCAAACGTCTTCAAAACGCTTCATGAAACCAGCAGTGTCAGAAGCTGACAAAAACAGGTTTATGATGACGCTGTGGGACGTGGTAGTTCGGCGGTTAGTGTGCTGGACTGTCAAAGCAAGTGCAAGTCAAGATTTAACAAGATTTGCCATCCAAGCCAAAGGCCCAGATGGCAAGTGGACAAGGAAGCCATTGGATTATCGAGAGTCCAACAATGTTCATCTACTTATAGCCAGCCCTCCTGAGATATGTGTCAACCTTGTTTTTAAACATATTCACGCTGCTAGCAGTTACACAATCTGTAGACAATTTGTTCCATTCATTTATTGTCCTCTAGTGAAAAACTAAGTTTTTGTTTCTGATTGACAAAACCACTTGCTCGCTGAGGTCAGGAGAACTGTGGAAGGAGTATTCTCATTTTGCATACTTTCACTTTCCTTGCCTACTGATATTATTACCACTGGCTACTCTGTAAATTAGGATAATGCTCCCACCTTGAATATACTAGGATAGTATGTCAGTAGACTGTGACAAGTGCTTTTAAATAAAGATCTACAAAATTTAACACCTTAGGTGTTCTATGTAAAAAAAAAAATTTTTTTAGACAGCTTTGAAGGTTCCTCAATTCAATTTTATTTTACTAGTCTCATTTAAAATTAATTTTGCAAAATATATTCTAACTCATTTCAGCAACTTGTGTATGTAGTTTTTGTGAACTAATCGGACAATATGAAATTACTTGTTTGGTCAAACATTAATTGAAGTGAAAATGTAAACACTGAAAACTCCCGTATTTCACCCATAGTGAAATTCCGTAACTTTGTCATGAGCAAATGATCAGCAAGAGGATAGAAGTGACACCCATGATCGGCATTGACCCGCAGAGTGTTTACATTTTAGATATCCACTATTTTGAGCTTTACCAGATCTAACGACTAAAGTCAATTATTTCAATGACTTTAACAAAAATATTAATGTTTTATTAAATCGACTGCGAATCTGCAGTGTTACTTAAGCTATTCACACACAACATATTAGGACATCAATGAACCAGATTCGCGATAGGCTGAATCAGCTGAGGATGGATTATAAACAAACAATCACATTTTCAAATCCCTGGGATTTTCCTCAAGTTTCAACTGTTTATATAATTTCAATAAACACCACTAGCATTGACATGCTAATATTGTAAGTCAAAATATAATATGTTTGTATTTCCCGGCACTGTCTTTTGAGACTAACGAAAGCATGTTAGGGCAAACTGATGAATGACTCTTTCTGTAACTAGCATAACCGTAAAATTGCTTAAGGAAGATATTAACCTGTCCCAGAATTTCTGACTAGGAAAAGATGCTGCCTCTTGAAGGGATATTGAAGTTGTTTCTGCCTTTGACATTACTGCTTTTAGTGTGCAGAAAAATACAGTAGAACCACTCAAAGTGGCCACCCTTTAGTAACGGACACACTACATTTTGTGTGTATCACAATCTGTTTTTCCCACATCTGTATATTTGACCAACCTCTGTAATTCGGCCGCCCCTTTAATCAGTCAACTTTATCTCAGTTACATGCGTGACCGCTTTAAAGAAGTTCTACTGTAATTCAAACTGTGAAGTCGTCAATATCAATTCAAAATGAATCCACTTCACAAGATGTTCAACCAATTCCATGTAGTGTATCTCAAATCGCAAGTAATTATACTCCAAACAGCCCAATCTTGGGCTAACGCGGGAGTTTGGACCAACAAGTTTTAGTGTCTTCCAAAAGAAAGGTCAAGTGGGGTGAACGAAATTGTCCAAGTTTCGAAACGGCGGAGGTGGAATCGAACCACCATTGTCTCGATCAGCAGACGGGTACTCTAACCATTAGCCAACTGCTTGCCATATTGTACATCACTGAACTCATTACTGTTATCCTGTATCGCTATAACCTGCCCAGCCAGTATTATGCATGTATGTTTTTCTACGTACATTATTGTGTTTACATGCATACTACTGTGTTAAATTATTTGTGCACAGTTTGTAGCGCAGATGTGGGTGTCTCACCAACTATTTACATTCAGCAATTGTTCCTTCACTAGGAGCGAAATGAAGAATAGTTTGCCGGATCTGCAAGTGGGAAACATCACACATACGAATATACTGGCGACTGTCCGTCTTGTGGCACAGTTCTGTGTTGCCGTACACAAAGGTACTTTTCTGTTCTTTTAACATGCAGCTAACATAAGTAAGTTATGGTTGGCTGCATGCATTCTTTACAAACAAAACTTACAAATTTATCTGCCAGCATAAATTGTGCAGTTACCTATGTATGATTTGCTTGTTTACTCTAGTACAGGGCTAGATTTTAAGGAAAACAGGTCTGATCTGGATTACCAAGGTATTAAATTCAGTAATCCATCAAAAGAACTCATGATCCACAAAATAACTAATTTAACGTGGATTACAACATTGCAGAAACTGCCATCTTATATAAATAAAAAATATTTGACCATAAAAGTTAAACACTAGTCTAGAACAAGAATAAATAACCTCACTCCTGATGTAAAATCTAGGGTGCTCAGAATAACCAAAATCGAGTCCTGCCCTAGAATTTGATTAATACTTGAGCTCTGTTCCATTACGATAATCGTGATGTACTAAATTTCAAAACATGTTATTAGGATACCTATTACTATTCCTGGGGCATTATTGTTCTAGCTAAACACCAGTTAAGTATTTAATGGCTTACTTTAACCTCAGTAGTTGCAAAAACATGGTTGTTTGGTTCATTTTGAATAGCCCTATCTTAGGTAAATTACGTATTAAAATGTCAGGATTGTGTTCTGTCTCATTTAGTTTATAATTATTGAAGTTGATCAATAACTGTTCTTGTTAATGGTGTTTTTCTCCCACATTCCTCCCAAATGGGCCAAAACAAAATAAATGTGGCCGAACACCATTCTGCAAATTGTTTTGTTTACATAATAAAAGAGTATGCACAGTGATGGTGATCATTGGACTTGGACTATGGAAAGTTAAAGTTTAAGGATGCATTATTCTGAAAATATATTAGAGTAAATACCTAAAATTATGACTTTAAATTTCTGATTGCACCTGTCACTGTGTGACATTACCATGCTGGGTCTGTCATGCGTGACCACAGCAGCCAGAACAGTCTACACAGCAGAATGCCTGTATTGTTTTCGCATTAGCAGACCCACTTGCCTTAACAATTCCGCCTGGAGAAGGGGGTGTAACGCAAGGGTGACACTCCATCAACCCACCCGCCAAGGCTGTTGGGGAGGGTACCCACAAGCAACAATGGATACCGGTGATTAAGTCTGCACGACCGACAACACCCACCAAGCCAGGGTTCCTCGCAGCAGAAGTAGAGTCAACGACACGAATCTCATATACGTCCATACGAACAAATGGGATCTTCCAGCTGTGATCAACACAAACATTCGCGCCCTGGCAAGTCAACTTGACAAAATTAAAGTTACAAAAGACGACTTCGGCATGGACGTGCTCGCTATAATCGAGACGTGGTGCATCCGCAACATACCGGACAGCTCGCTCACATTATCCGGGTTCAACATCTACCGGAGGAACAGACAAGACCGAGCGACCGAGCCCGTTTTGTGGCAGCACTCAGCCTCACCTCATTGAAAATGTTATTCCACTTACCAACCTGCAAACAACAACTGAATTTCTTCAATTCTAGCATCAGAATGTTGCTTGACACACATCTTCAAGAATACGAAATCAGACGATGTTCTAGCGACAAACCCTAGATAGACGACAATTTCCGCTATCTTATTAGCCGCCGTCAGAATGCACTTCTTTCTGGAAACTACTACTGTACAAACTGTACAGAAACAAGGCTAATTGTGAGAAAAAATAATTACAACAAAAGTACTACCAATGGAAAATCCAGTCTCTCGAAAATGAACACCCAAAACAATGGTGGAACAATGTGAAAGATCTTGTGGTTGTTAAAGTAAAGTGTGACAATCTACAAGGCCTTGCTAACTAGTATTGCTCTGGCAACCTTGGTATTCTTGCCAACGACGTGACTTCTTCAAATCCGTGTCGAATGACTTTACTGTTAACTCCCCTGTCACCCGATGATACCTTCTTACCACCGGGAGCTGACAATGCCATCCCAGATGCCTACATCATCAATGTCAACAAAGTAACCAAATCACTATCGCGAGTAAAAACAGACAAAGCAGTAGGCCCCGATGAGGTACCCAACTGGATCCTACACGACTATGCCACCATCCTCGCTCCTCCCGTCTGTGCGATTTTTAACAGTAGAATACGAGAAGGAACCGTGCCCATGCTATGGAAATGCGCCGACATTCGACCTATACCCAAAGTAAGACCACCTACACTCATCCACAAAGACTTACGGCCAATTTCTCTCACATCGGTCTTATTGAAGTGCCTGGAGAAAGCCATTTGTGATTGGATAATGGGCATTCCCAGCATCCAGGTCGACCCTAAACAATATGGGTCAATAAAGGGAACATCCACTGTGCACACATTGATCGAGCTGGTACACGAGTGGAAATACGCACTCAACGTCCCCGAAACTATAATCTGTATCCTTCTCATTGATTTTAGCAAAGCTTTTGATAGAGTTGACCACCACACTCTACTTACTAAATGTACATCACTTGAACTCCCGAACTTCATCATCTTTCCTGTGCCAATGCAAACAACGAGTAAAGATCGGCAACGTGAAATCGGATTTCATTACTATCAACACAAGGAACAATATTCGGCCCTATTAGCTTTACACACCACATAAACGACTTACAAACATCCTGCATGCATGTGAAATATGTTGATGACTGCACCATATGATAAAATTTTTCACCCTGCGGCCACAATAGCTCACTACAAACAAAAGTAATTGAAGTCGTGCAGTGGACGACGACCAACAAAATGGCATTCAATTACGATGAGACGAAGGAGCTACGCATTTGTTTCATGAGATCACCATTAAATAACCATCAATGACAGACCCATCGAACAAGTGAAGTCAACACAACTATTAGGTGTCGCACTAACAGCTGATTTAAAATGGCAATCCCACATTGACGAAATAACCGCCAAAGCATCACAACGACTATACTTCATAATACTGCTCAATCGAGCTGGAATTAAATCCCACCACCTTGTTAAAATTTACACTACACTGGTACGATCAGTGATTGAGTACTCTTGCCAGGTGTGGCACACGAGTTTAACTAAACAGCAAACGAAACAGCTCGAAATATGTCTTACGCCGAAGCCATCGTCACAACGCGAATACCAACACTGACAGACTGGAGGGAAATACTATGCAGAACTCTATTTGCGAACATGCAAAAACATAATCACAAGTTGCATTGTCTTCTGCCTCCAATCAGGGAACCTACACACACAACCCGCAGTAACTGCAAGTACACTGTGCCTCGATGCAGAACTGATAGATTTAAGAAATTTTTTGTACCATGTGGACTTTACTACTGGCAGTAGACCTGATCTCGACTTTACTTCATAATCTTCTACTTTTTACTTGTAATTAACACAAAACCTAAATTTTATTTCTTTACTTGTGTGCACGCAATTCAATGCTCTATCATGCTCTCTCAATTATTGCCTTTTATATGCAATTTAATGCTCTTAATTTAATACCAATTCATATTATATTTATTTACATGCAATGTAATGTTCATAATTCAATACTGATTTATACTATATTTATTTATATGCAATTTAATGCTCTATTAATTCATTGCCTTTTATCCTGTTTAATTTATATAATTATATTTACCATGTATGCCTACACATGTACTACTCAGCCTTTATGGCTGCAGAGCATAATAAAACTATAATGTCAATTTTTTTTACCTACTAAACAAAGTTTATTGCCTGTATCCCTGACAATAGGTGGTTGCAATTAGAACATTGTTGTAACACAACAACGAAATTCAAGCTGCTGAAATCACTTTCGGAAAAAAAAATTGTGCACCCGGTATACCCAATCTCCATTCCCTTATTATTCTTGAATTTTGCATTTAGACAAACTGTACCAGTATGTCTCCATGTTCAGCAAATTTAAGATATGTGGCTTTTTCGCATTAATATGGCATTACACCACGTACACAATTTGTTTGTAAATGCACAGTTTTTGGTATAACCACTTTGTCATAAACTTTTTGGCCGTTGGTTGATTTCACATGGAGTGAGCCTCATGAAAGCTGGCTATGAAGTTGTTATATTTGACATGTGCAACAGCGCCTTGTCATTTTATGTTGCAGAGTATCAATGCCTGAGGCGAGAAGTCCGCTCACTGCGTGCAGAAAGTCACTCCCTGGCAGAGAAGATAGCACAGCAGTCATGCAATGCCACTGGTAATACTACTTCTGCTGCCGTGGGTGCAGATCACAGTTAATTTTCCCATTGGTGGCCATGTTTCAAAATCTTAACTGTGTTGCAAACGCGCTTACGTTTAAAATTAAAAGTTTTTTGCAAAATTTTAATACGCCTGGTCGTGTTTTGGGAACGTCACCACCAAAGTAACTATGCATCTTTGAATCTGCTTCGTATTAACAACATTTCGCTACCAAAGGTCCTACATTTCAAATGTTCCAAACCTGCTGGCTTAATGCAGTAGTTTATGTTATATGACAAGGATGACACTAGTGCATCACGGTTGGATTGAAGGGTTAGAAAGACTTAAGTTTAATTAGTAGTTTACCCTGGATTCTTATTTTATTTACAGTGTTTTGTTAGTAAATCATTTGTTTTGTTGCGTGTTGTAGGGGATGGTCCGAGTATTGGCACGGTGGTCGAACTGCCCCACAGGGCTGTCATAAACAGAAGCGACTCAGAGTTCAGTGAAAACAACAACAGTTTTGATTCAGGAGCGTCAGGCGTCAACAACAGCGGTGGAGATGAAACAACATGCGTGGATGCTTCCGAAAGTGGTGCCGAAATGGAACTGCCTGAAGACGTCCACGATAACGGCGCTTCGAAATCATTAAGTACTGATAGCAATGTACATGCAAGCACAGGTGACAATGATGTTTCTTCTGAAGGGACCGTGTGTGAGATGCTGGACGGTAAGGACACACCCAAGAAGTCGACTGGGCATAACAAAGTCCATGCTGTGTCAAGCGGGAAACGAGTTAAGAGGCGGTTGCTTCAGGACAGTGATTCCGACGAGGAGAACGAATCTACAGCAAAAGATGGCGATGTTACCATCAGCGAAGTTTGCCAAGAAATCTCAAAAACACTTGAAGACGACGAGCAGAGTAACAGCTCGAGCTTTGGGAATTGGTCTCCGGTGTTCGAGTTGCAGAAGGAAGCGCCTCAGTGTGTTGTTAGCAAGGCTGGTCAGGCAGGAAGTGCTCCCAAGTCGGGTCGTATAACGAAATCCAAGTCTGGATCCAAAGCTGTAAGATCAGTAGCTAAATCACGTAACTCTCAAAAATCTAAATCACCCTATAGCGACAATATGCAGAGGGATAGTGATGATGAATATGAAGCCACAAAACGATTGAAAACAGCCGGCTCACACAGAAAGCCACCTAGAAGGCAAAGCACTGGTCAGCTAACAAAGACCAAGGCGTTTCTTCGCATAAAGATCAAGGCAAAGAAGTCGACAACCAGGAAGTGCGAACAGAAACAAACAGCAAGAAGCAAGGATGTGAATTCTAGGAAGAGGAAATCGTTGCCGGCCGGACGAATTGGAATAAACGCGGACGCTGATGACACTGACCAGGGAGACACCGACGAAGAGCCGTCTGACACAAGCCCAGTCGTTAGACGTCATTCCACGGACGTTCACATCTCCAACTGTCGTGTCGTCATCGAAGATGACATTTCACCACAGACGCTCGCTGCTGCTAAGAAACGATGCAAGTTGACTGAGAAACAGAAGGCTGCCCACCCTGGGCCGCGAGATCTCGGTGATGAGTCCAACTCTAACATGGTAAGTGTCGCAAACAGACTGAATTCATGTGATATTAGGATTAACTTGGTATTTAATTTTACTAGGAGAAACTTTTATTGTGTTACAATCATTAATCTTATGATTATATTAATTAAGTGTTCTGCATCCTGATGATGATCTAGCCTTGTTCTTTTTTTTTTTGTGAGCATTTAAATTCATGGGACAGGCTCGTCGTGAAATGTCATATTTTAATAACTGTCATACCATGTGATTTTTAACATTATCTTAGTTTTTAGATTGATGAACAAATGTGAAAAATTGCATCTCACGATGAAATCTAATTCTTTTGATGATTTTAACCAAAGTGTGTTCTCTTTTGTTAAATCGACTGTGCATATTATTAAAACTATTCACACACTACAGAACTGAACATCGACTAACCTGATTATCAATGGGACAATGCCAGCAATGATAATGATAATTACATTTTCATTACATGGCTTTATTATCGTTATCATTATGTAAATTGTAAATAAATTATTTTCAAAAATATAATTACCCTCATGTAATGAACACCATCATTATCAGCATAATTACTCCAACCCTGTCATATGACTAGCTTCTGGTACTGTTACACTGACTTCACTTATGACACTTAGCTCCAAACAGTCCTGTTTAGGGCTAGTTCACAGCAGTGGTTTATTTTCCTTCTGTAGAGTTCTGTAGAGAGTGAGTCCACAACAGGTTTATTAATTTTCCTGCATGGGATCTTTTACTCCCCCGGCATAGACACCAGGGAGAAGGGACCAATGGCTGTTAGGGTCTCTTCCAAAAGTAGGTTGAATGAAATTGCCCAATCTTTGAACCAGTGGAGATGGAATTGAACCAGCATCCTCTCAGTCGACAGGCGAGTGTTCGAACCATTAGACCACACTGTTCCCCAAACTCTTGTCATGGATGTTATTGAAACGTTGAAGCAAGCCATTCCGTTGTCTTGTTGTCAGGTTGTCGAGCTGTTGGACGTCGGTTTCCTCTGGCAGCTTAGCGAGTTGTTGACCCAGATGTTGGACGAAGGCCAGGCGTCTCTTACTTTCAGTGCTGCCAACATCACAAATTACACCAGACTCAATCTCGTGAGCAAATGCTTTGTTTACTTGTTTCCTGAAGGTTCCTGTAATCTGTTGAATAAATGAAACAAATTCCCATGACAAATTTTATTAATCTGTATAATACTTTGCATGTTATTTGAGAGGGATGGTTAGAAATCCAAATAATTTTTCCATTGGTTAATCGGCCTATAACATTCCGTTCGAGCGTGCCATCTATGTGGCTAAGAAATGTACCTAGGTTGCACTGGCACTGGAAGTCTGTGCAGCATCAAAATAGTTATACTTTGACCGCTATAGTTGTCATACGATGTTGTACTGTTATGATGAACACAAGAAAATGATTTTTCAAACATGATATGACCTCCAAAAATAAAAACAAATCAGCATTGTTTACGGGAAATCTGTACAATGGGGCAGGTCATGACTCTAATTGCGGATGTCGCGAAATGTAATGGCAGTTGACAGAATATTAATCTTTTCAAAAACAAATTATAAAACTGAAATATTGAATAGTTATGTTTTTGATACGTAACTATTTATGGTGAAATGATGACTGGGATTATATTACGTTCGAACTAAATTTACTGATGTGGTTTTCGTTAAATTGACTGCAAATTCTAATTAGTTTCGGACATAAATCTAGTTACTACGTCCAGGGTTGTTTGATTTAAATCATTTGATTTAAATCATGATTTAAATCACTCCAAAAAAATCATTGATTTATAATGTTTTTGACTTCCGGTTTTTTTATCGCTGATTTATATGAATTTAACACAAATAATTGTTTACAAGCATCGAGATCAACAAAGTTTTGTATGTTTTTTTAATACAAAACACAAAGTGCGCACACTTGTGTAGCTGTATTGACACCAGATAGCCTGATAGTCAAATATTTTATGACTTTGTGTATGTTTGAGCTATTCCCTTTCTGAATGCAGTGAAGCCACACAAACTTGTCTTCCAGAGGAAGTATCTTTTCAACTCAGAAGCTCTGAGTTAAAATCCACTTATAGCTTGTGCTAGTTGTTACCAATTCAGTATGTTGACTCAGTTGTTTAATAGTGTACCGGTTTGTATTCTGGTTAGAGACCCTTAGAGTACACAGCTCTGGACACGTTTTTTGCTTTCCTTTCCAAGACAGATTATGCAACTACAGGGGGTGAGGCCTTGTGGTCATTGTCTAATATCTTTATGTAAGCAAAAATCATGTACCCTCTGTTAAGACAAGAACCAAAATTTATTTGAATAGAACACGTTTGAAAGAGTTTACAAATTTAAACATCTATATAAATATCTATATACCAGATTTAAAAAAAATCAAATAAATAAAAAAAATCTGATTTAAATTTTTTTAAATGATTTTTCTATTTTAAAAATTAAAATGATTTTTTTCAAACCTGACTACGTCACGTTCAGCTTGACATGAATGGGCATGAAAATTATGTTGACATACTATGTTTGGATAATAATCTGTCGCATGCGTACAATTGTACATTGTAGTTTATTCAGTATTATGTAGTTTTATTTGTAATAGGGCAAGTAATATATGTATTACACTTGTTTGTTTTTTTGACAATGTTATAGTTATGAAATGATCTAATGATATTGTGACTTCTATTATGGTTGTCTGTTGTTAAAAAAGATTCATTCATATTGTGTGGTTATTTCAGGCAAAGAATCTGTGCCAGAGGACATCGTTTAAATGGGATGATGACACAAAAACTATCAAGAGGCTGCGGTGAGCAAATACTTTCCTGTGAACTGTGTTGATATAGCTTCTGAGGGCAGCCAATCACTTTTGCTATCCCCCGTTAAAATAGCGTTATCCAAGTTTTGTTGAAAATAGTGTAAAACCGTCAGTGTGTGTGTGTGTTTTTTTTAAATATACAATGATAATATTTTACATCGTCACCAGATTTTACACAGACTTGGTTTTAGTATCTTTTTTGACAGTTGATTAAAACATGCACATTCAATTAGAGATCTCTCCTCGATTTGATTTTTTGGTTTTTCTCATTTCAGACTCATTTTGTGAACAGTTTATCATACCTAGTATCTACTATGACGTGCTAGCTCATTTGTACTAATTTGTTTTAAGTTTTTGGTGAAATCAACAGATAAACTGTTGAATTATTTAGACAGGGTGAGGTCCTGTAAAAATTCAGCCAAAAAGGGCGCCAGTGGTCCAGCTGTATAAACTTTAACACACGGCTGTTCACACTTACGCAAGTTACCTCACCTAATGATTAAAGTCAATGCGCACTTTTAGTATTATTTATTAAACATCAACGATCCTAATTCATGATGGACTGCAAAGTTGAGGGAATTTTAATTTAAAAAAATCGGGGCCAATTACAATATATAAATTCCAATTGCACACCAATTACACCTAAACAATACCAGTTCCAAATCGAAATAAAAGTATCTGAATAGACTTGTAGTGCCCTGCGCGGGCCTATAATTTGAGCCCAAGCCCAAGCCCGCAATTAGCAGTTAGAGTCCAGGCCTGCGGCAATTTTTCTAGCCCGGCCCAGCCCAGGCCCGCAAACTAGAATTAAGGCCAGGCCCGGCCCAGACCGTGAATGTTTGGCCCAGGCCCGGCCCGGCCCACAAGTTTCAGGCCCATACCCGTGGGCCAAAGACGGGTAAGCCCGCAGCCCGCAAGCCCTCGGCCCGCTAAGTTTAGAGAAGATAAAACTATAATCTTATAAGAAAGATGAAACACAAATAAACTGTAAAACAGACTTATTGTTTTAATAAATAAAAATAATAATATATGAACATTGTATAATGTTTACTACTGAAATTCTAATTGTTTAGTAGCGTCTAGCTAGTAGCTAATACTAGCTACTACTATGTCACCCAGCAGGTCTGCAATCACTAGCCTGAGACAGATCAGGTTGAGACATGTGTGAATTAGTACAAGTGTGAATGAATCAGTACTGAGGAAATTGTACATACTAAATAGTAGTCACTAGTTCACACAATTGAAAAATACCAGTTACCAACTGGGTAATGGGTACTGGCACTACTGGGCAGTGGGCAGTGGCCAGTTGGCTGGTCATTCAGGCTGGCAATGTTTGGAGGGAAGACCTAGACAATAGAATGTCCACTGGTTTGGTCAAAGGGTGCTTAAGTTGATGGTTAATCATGGCTTGATTGCCTCTACAAATATATCTAAAGTAAATATTTGGGGCAGGTGAACTTAAGTGGCCTGGTATGGGGTCATTAGATCTATGCAAAAGGGTACATTCATGCCAAAAATATGTGATTTACAGAGTCTAGACATCACGGATTAAGGGATAGGAAGTTGAAGAAGAATGATGGGAAACATGCATTAACTGTGATGAAGCCAGTGAAACAAGTGCCACTACTCCAGTCACAGTGTCTTGGAAAGCCAGTACATGTTTAAAGAATTACAATACAAAGATATGGGCATGCGACTATGCATATATTTTATATGAAATGTCTCTATTAAAAGAATGCACATTATTAAAATGATACCATAGGAAGTCCCATTGTTGAAAAGAGGTTAAACTGCATTCCAATGTATAAAGCACTAGTGTCATTCATAATTCCATGCAAGGTCTCAATTTGCAAATAGCGACATACAAATATGATATACACAACGTATTATATTTTGGTGATTATTCAATTCCAATTACTTATAAAAACAAAACACCAATTGTGGAATTGGAATTGATGTTTCAATTACAATGTAATTGACCCCAAGTCTGACTGTGCAGCTAGAATTAATCCAGTATGATTTCAACTGGTAAAAGTGGCATATTTTTCACATGCATCTCCCATCATTGTAGGTCGAGTCGACATCCGGGGTCGCGTGACATGGAGAAGGTACTGCGCAGGATTTGCCCCAAGTGACGTGAGGACGACTAACACTACGTGTAACTTCTGTGAGCAGCTGAATCAGGACTTGGTCCCATATTAGGACCCGGTCCCATGTTGATAATCATTAAATCATGTAGATGTTTGAAGCTGGCTCCACAATACATTTCTTGCTCGTCTCATTTTATAACGTTTTTTGTTTCTCTCCCATTATCCCTGAAGTCCTCCCGTTGCTGATCCCGTTTCTCTGCCGTATCCTCTCCCCATCCCTTGCTCTCGTTCTCCACTCCCGCCATATCTCTCTTCCCAACATCTCAGTTGTTTCAACATGTTTTACGAAACAGTCAAGCCGTCTAGAGTCCACTACGACATACCAGCTCTAGTGTCCACTACGACATGCCAGCTCTATTGTCCACTACGACATGCCAGCTCTATTGTCCACTACGACATGCCAGTTCTAGTGTCTACCACGACATACCAGCTATAGTATCCACTATGACATGCCAGCTCTAGTGTCCACTACGACATACCAGCTCTAGTGTCCACTACGACATGCCAGCTCTAGTATCCACTACGACATGCCAGCTCTAGTGTCCACTACGACATACCAGCTCTAGTGTCCACTACGACATGCCAGCTCTAGTATCCACTACGACATGCCAGCTCTAGTGTCCACTGCAACGTGCCAGCTCGTTTGTGCACGTGTTATTTAGTGTTGATGAAATCATTCAACCAACTATTGTGTTATTTTCGACTGAGCACCATTAAAATTCTGTGGGAAAAGGACACAAAAGCTGATCCACAACGAGCTAAATGCATTGGAGAAACAGCTTTAATGTGTTTGTTGTTTTTATTGTTGAACTGATTTTATTATTTGCACTTATCTGAGACATGTTTGTACATGACTGAGGAAATGGCATTTACTGCTGATACAATTTTATTTATCCATAGCCATTACATGTTGCTTACAATATAGTATCAATTCCTGTAAAAGTGGTATCTTGGGTCAGTATTTCAAGTGCCTTAATTTGAGTAGAAATATTGGCATTATGTAACGCAGGTGTCTGCTCTTATGGATTACATTAAATCTTTCTGAAATGTGACGGTCTTGTAAGCATAGGAAACAGTCCTTACGATTTTGTGTTTTTTTCCACAAGGCTTTATTGTATTACCGGATACAGACCAGGATTTCTCTATTGTAAACCACTCCGGGTTGGCACCTGTGCCGTTGTTATGAAGCAAATATGCATTAACTGCGATGAAACATGATAAACATGCCCTAGGTGGGATGAATATTTTGCTGACTTATTTTTAAGTAATCTTGGGTACATTCTTGTATTTCAGGCTGGAGTAACGTCTTGAGACATTAATCTCTCGTTTACTTGTGGTTCTATATTAGGCCTTACATAAAGCATGCAAGTTAAACAAAAGTAAAGCAATTTAAAGATACAAAGTGATAATTTTATTGTAAAATCATGTTATAGTATAAACTATATTCTATGTTGACTGTCCAAATGTGTTCTAATAAACCAGTATACTTTGACAGATGTCATGTTTACATTGAGTATACCGTCATGTTTACATTGAGTATACTGTCATGTTTACATTGAGCATACTGTCATGTTTACATTGCAAGAGGAGAGGAACATAATTTTATAATGATGTTGTGATCCCGTGAACCCGACTCTGAACTTTGTTCACAGGTCCTGGAAATTGTCGACAGTTGTTCGTGAATGATCCAAACAGTTGTTCGTGAATGATCCAAACAGTTGTTCCTGAATGGGCGGTGTCGGTATTCGTAAACAGATGACAGTCAAATTGTTTTAAAACAATCGACGATATTCAAAATACATACAACACCTACCAGCTAAGAATAATACTACGGTTGTGGGTCGTGTCAGTGCGCATGCGATTACGTCATTGTGATGTTGCGATGTTTGTGGCGTCACTGCAACGCATGAAGCTGGTAGATTTTGAAATGGGTCATGAAAATATATTTTATAGTTTATAATGATAATTTCCGAAAGGGGTTGGTTTGCTTAGGTAAATGCATATGTATTCAGTTTTATTATCTGATGTTGTACAATAGACATTTGGGTGGTCAAGGTTTTACTCGATACATGATTTTACCGTAAAAACAGTCGGACTTTGTACCTTCAATGAAAGCTGAATTTGATAGTAGGTGATGTATGCATCACATTTCATTCACGAGCAATGAAAGTTGTAAGACAGCATGAGCCCGTGTCAAGTGTCTGGCAGAATGGGGCAAATACCGTGTCGATCTCGCACGTTTTATTACTGATTTGTTAGTTCATAGTTGAAAGTGCAGTCATGTTTATAAAAACTGTAGTATATGGAGAGAGGTTCAGAACACCAAACTTGTAATGTTCGTGTGTAGTAGTTGTGATCTATACAGATGCCACTGATAATACGTACACATCATAGTTATTAAAAGAGTATTAGGTTTTATATATTGTGAAACTTGAGTGTTACTGCAGTAAACCTGGGTAATTATGGCACACTTACAAATCCTAAGTTTGTATATATATTTACAACCCATAGCAGCGGACATGGCCTCCATTTCAAGAATATTATGGTTCTGGGTTTTTATACAATCGTGTGCGTGCATGCATGTGCCATGCTTTTTATATATCAAGGTACTATATTACCAAATTACTGATAAAATATTAGATTTATACGCACCATAATTTGTATATTTGGTTAGTGATTCGGTGGAAAAGCTGTGGGAAGAAATAGTGTTTCTAGAGTCTGCATATGGGTTATATGGGACTGATTAGTTCATATTAATCTGGTTTGCACTGCACTTGTGAAACTGTAAAATCTGAAACTGGAAGTAGGCGGCAAACTAATGCGTAGGAATAATTTGCTTTGTGCTTCATGTTTGGATAGAAAGTCAGCAGCATTTCCATGTACCAGTCGTGATGTTGTCAGCCAGTGTTCATTTCCATGTACCAGTCGTGATGTTGTCACCCAGAGTGTTCATTTCCATGTACCAGTCGTGATGTTGTCACCCAGAGTGTTCATTTCCATGTACCAGTCGTGATGTTGTCAGCCAGAGTGTTCATTTCCATGTACCAGTCGTGATGTTGTCAGCCAGAGTGTTCATTTCCATGTACCAGTCGTGATGTTGTCACCCAGAGTGTTCATTTCCATGTACCAGTCGTGATGTTGTCACCCAGAGTGTTCATTTCCATGTACCAGTCGTGATGTTGTCACCCAGAGTGTTCATTTCCATGTACCAGTCGTGATGTTGTCACCCAGTGTTCATTTCCATGTACCAGTCGTGATGTTGTCACCCAGAGTGTTCATTTCCATGTACCAGTCGTGATGTTGTCAGCCAGAGTGTTCATGGTGTTTCATCTTATTGCAGTAGTGTTTTACCATCAGAGATTATATAAAATTGGAACTTGACAGACCAATATTAAATCATCTGGTGAAAAAAACTTTATATTTCACCTTCAAAGATTTATTAGTCTTTATTTGCTGGTTTTGTCTTTAATTGCTGTGCAGTGTATATGCCGTAAAACTAGCATATTTTGTTTCATCGCCAAATTGTGTAAAGATATGAAAGTTTACAACTGTAACACATCTTGTATGGATTTTTTTTTACGAGCTGCGGTGGTAAATATTAATAAAAACAGTCATATATTTTACAAATGAAATTTTTTTACAAACCCTTTAAGGGTATTGGTTATCCCAGCTGAACGGGACTTCCGATTTACTGGCAGCTTTACACATGACGGGGTTTAGAGATAACCAACTACCAGTTACGTTACTCCAACAGCCTCGGTAGTTTGTTTGTTTACTGTTGTCATGTCGACAGGATTTTCACATTTTAGTTGCTTAAACTGGCGACTCGGATCAGGATCAAGAAGTCTTGGCACATGTCATTTGTAATTAAAACTTCATCAAACCAAAATGGTTGTGCATGTTTTTATTATAATTGTTTGTTGTTCACTATAACGGGAAAGATTGCTTCTTTTTGGTGTCAATAACCTGTCCTCAGTGGCATATCTAGGATCTTGCGGGGGGGGGAACAAGCTTAGTCACCCATTAGTGTTTACCATGCTACCCTGTCAAACATTGTCTAAATGCACATATTATAGATACAGTGCACAGCATTTAAAATTCCAACACCAACTCAACCTTGCACTTCACCCCCCCCCCCCGGCAGACATGTTTATTTCAACACCACCTCAACCTTGCACTTCCCCCGGCAGACATGTTTATTTCAACACCAACTCAACCTTGCACTTCACCCCCCGGCAGACATGTTTATTCCAACACCAACTCAACGTTGCACTTCACCCCCCGGTAGACATGTTTATTTCAACACCAACTCAACCTTGCACTTCACCCCCCCCGGCAGACATGTTTATTCCAACACCAACTCAACGTTGCACTTCACCCCCCGGTAGACATGTTTATTTCAACACCAACTCAACCTTGCACTTCACCCCCCCGGCAGACATGTTTATTTCAACGCCAACTCAACCTTGCACTTCACCCCCCGGCAGACATGTTTATTCCAACACCAACTCAACCTTGCACTTCACCCCCCGGCAGACATATTTATTCCAACACCAACTCAACGTTGCACTTCACCCCCCGGCAGACATGTTTATTTTAACACCAACTCAACCTTGCATTTCACCCCCCCGGCAGACATGTTTATTTCAACACCAACTCAACCTTACACTTCTCCCCCCGGCACACATGTTTATTTCATCACCAACTCAACTTATCTAGGAAGCATTCAGCCTCGTTGCAATTACTGCACTGACTATTCACTCACATATCCACCACTGTCTATAGCCAAGTATTCATCTATACAGTTGAGTGAACCGTGGCTACGGCACATCACCAAAGAAACAAATATATGAAACTCTTGTCCATTTGGTGAATTGCATTGTGATCACATATATGTCACATCAATTATATGTTGGCACACAAAACACAGTTTCAGTCAACAAATGACACTGGCAAAACAGTTTCAGCCAATATGTTACACACCAGCAGTACAGGCAGAACCAGTGTAACACCCATGATAAGATAACAACCAACCCGTTAGATAAAACTTCCACCAACAGAACCAGTGTAACACCCATGATAAGATAACAACCAACCCGTTAGATAACTTCCACCAACAGAACCAGTGTAACACCCATGATAAGATAACAACCAACCCGTTAGATAACTTCCACCAACAGAACCAGTGTAACACCCATGACAAGATAACAACCAACCCGTTAGATAACTTCCACCAACAGAACCAGTGTAACACCCATGACAAGATAACAACCAACCCGTTAGATAAAACTTCCACCAACAGAACCAGTGTAACACCCATGACAAGATAACAACCAACCCGTTAGATAAAACTTCCACCAACAGAACCAGTGTAACACCCATGACAAGATAACAACCAACCCGTTAGATAAAACTTCCACCAACAGAACCAGTGTAACACCCATGACAAGATAACAACCAACCCATTAGATAACTTCCGCCAACTTCAACTAACACGCTAAAAGAAATAGTTTCAGCAAACATGTTACTCTAATGTTTCATTTTTAGTCAACATTTTACAAAGATAATATCGTTTCAGCTAACACGTTTCATGGTCGAATACAATATATTTTCAGCCAACACGTTACAATAATGATACATTTTCAGTCAATATTTTACAAAGATAATAAAGTTTCAGCCAACACGTTTTCAGGTCTAAGTATTGTCATTCAATATTTTACACTAGTGATACTGTTTCAACCGTCATGCTACACTACCGATACCATTTCAGCTTATTACCAGTTTTAAAGTGAAACAAAATTCATGGTTTGGAGGCTACGCACCTAAGAGATAATAAAAACTAACCATGTGCAACTAAAGTCAAGAATATCACGCCACAGGTTTACTCAGAATTTGTTCTAAAAGTGGGAGATTCCAGTCACTTCTCAAGTTGACCGAGCGCTGACATGTTAACCAGCATGACCGATAAGCGTATGCGCAGTTCTATGAAATTGTGACGTATTAAGGGAGGCAACTCAGTCTCAGAACCAACTCAGTCTCAAACAAAATCTGTTTTATTAGCTCTGATACGTGCATAGGCCCAAAACCCTGACTTTTGTTTCCCTTTAACTGAGATTCAGCCAAGAGCTTTTACTGGCGAGACATGCAGCTCCAGTCGGTTTCTAAGTGTGCAATTCATAAATGACATAAGTGTCACGCTAATAACACAATGTATATGCACACGGAAAACCTGTTTCATGAACATAACTTAATAAAATATAAACAATAGTATGTTTATAAGATACTATCAATGCAGTGTATGCTAGTTTATATTCAAATAAAATAAGTTAAGCTACAAATGTAACATACCCGGGTATATACAAATGTAACATACCCGGGTATATACAAATGTAACATACCCGGGTATATACAAATGTAACATACCCGGGTATATACAAATGTAACATACCCGGGTATATACAAATGTATCATACCCGGGTATATACAAATGTAACATACCCGGGTATATACAAATGTAACATACCCGGGTATATACAAATGTAACATACCCGGGTATATACAAATGTAACATACCCGGGTATATACATGAAATACCTGAAGTTGTACAGTATCCAATAAACCATTTCATTAACGTAAATTAAAATAATATAAACAATGATCTGTCTTAGCAGTCAAACATAGCAATATTGTGGACGCCACACAACAAAATCATGGCATGACAGATTTAGCCGTTTGGTGAAATCATATATACTGTCCGGGAGGGAATCATTTCCTATTCCTGCTGTATTAAAATATGCCACTTTTACGTGGATCAGCTGTTTAATAGAATCCAATTGCTCTGGCTCGAAGTGATTCCATTAAGTGGAGTCCACTGTATAATTACATTCTATATTCCTGTCTACTGGTAAATATCCAGTTGCATCCGGTAGCATGAAACTGACACTTGATAAGGATAACAGTTGTCTAATTTCCTAATCTGTGAAATTTGCTCACTGTTAGATCGGTGTCAACATTACCACTTTCGAGTGGGAAATACCACTTTTTCCTCCAACCCGCTTTCCTGCTTTTGGATGAAATGTCGCAGTTTCTGTAATATTAAAAAACAAATAAAATTCAATAATAAAATTTATTTGTTGCACACGAGGTCATTATGCGCACGTTATTTTTTGGCATCAAATGATTTCACATTTCCTTGCGTGTGCGTTCACCGCAAACGAGACTAGCACATAAAAATGGCGACCTATAAAAATAACTAAAAAAAAACAACAAAAAAGCTAAAACCGACAAAAGTTTAGTTGAGGGTGTTTCCTGCTTTTTATAAGCACTTTTCATAAGCACTTTCCCACTTTTTCCTGAGCAGATATTGAGATATTGACACCTATGCTGTCAGATAGTCAGGTATCACTGGATGGATTTGCCTCCTCGAGTAGTTTGAGAACGTTCGTGTGGTTGTTCTTTCGTGCCTCGTCTATTGGCGTTTGACCGAACGCGTCCTTGCCATGTGGGTCGGCTCCGTGCTCCAGCAGGAACTTGACCATGTCCTCACAGGCGAGGGATGCAGCCTATGGGAGAAGAGGGGAACAATTTGTATTGTTGTTTTTGTACAAATGGCTACATATTTAAATATCGGAAAAGTATTATTATGACAACAATGATGAGAATAAGTATAGACTAAGGGTCTTAAAAGCGTGAGAGCGTTTTCTGTCCGATTTTTATCCGATTATGTTGCATGACACATGCCCGCGACACTGCGAGTGCGACTTATTAATTTGTGCCAATCCCCACTTCAGATCTGATGAAAGCTCACAATGAGGGCAGCACCTGTAGGTTGTGGTGGTCACTCATTGGCCACTGCTTAAAAAATTGCATCTGACTGTTGTAAAATTAGAAGTTTTTTGAAACCGGTACCAATTCTTCAACACAATCATGGCCACAAATTGGCCTCACTAATCAGTCTCTCAAGGGTGTTTGCATATGTGATTTTTGTCCGACTGTGTCATATGACACAATCGGAAAAAAATTATGATTTAAATAGGCCTTTACGGAAGGTTCAGTCTGAATTAGTTAAGATGAGTGTTTTATTGTAAGCTTTCCTTTCTTGCTATTGCATCAGTGTAGTGACCTGTGCAAGAGTTGTGTGTTGCGAGACAGGTGGGGCACCCACCAAGCGTAGGGCGGTCCTGTAGTCGTAGTCACCCTGGTTGAGGTTCACCCCGGCCAGGGAAGCATTTAAGCCACACCACAATTACTGTGTGATGACTATGTATTCATTCACATATACACATCACTGTCTATAGCCAGTTATGCATTTATACAGCTGAGTGAACTGAGGCAATGTGGATTGAACAAAATGTCCCAAGCTTTGAAGTGGCAGCAAGGGTATTCGAACCCTAGTCCTCTCGGTTGAGAGTCCCATGTTCTAACCACTGCGCAACTGCAGTCTTCAAGTTTATGTAAAGTACACAGCTTAATACCTTAGACCTTCTGCATTGGTGGATACAGTTATTCCTGTGTTCTACCACAACTCAAAAAACAACGTAAGGAGACTGATTTACAACATTTCTGGCATCCAATATGCCCAGGAGAGCCACCCACCAAGTGCAGGGCGGTCCTGCGGTCGTAGTCGCCCTGGTTGAGGTTCACCCCGGCCAGGCACCACGACTCTATGCGGGCCACGTCCTCCTGCACCACAGAACTGAAACACAGGCAGAGGGGGGTGGAGAATAGGGGACGATGGTGAACAGGTGAATAGAAGATGCTATGGAATGTATGTATGGAGTCAGTGCCAAGTCAGTTGTGTGTTCTCTGGTGACCGTGTAGGCTGATGCAAGACACGCATTGGTGACCATGGGGGTCAGAGGACCCCCGGCGGAGGTTGACCATTCTTCCGCTGCGTTCTTTTAGTCTTTGAGTAGTAGTTGTCATTTCTGCTCGAAGTTCTACAGGCTGATGGTGAAAGTGTGACATCAGAGAGGCAAATCACTGCTGACATTTCCCCTGTGTCATTGGGGATGGAAAAGGACTTCAGCGTTGATTTTTGCACATTCTTGTACCTTTTTCTTTGGCTGCCTTGTGTTCGACTAAAGGTTTCCAGCTGGCCATAGAACAGTGCCTTGGGTGTGTGCTCATCAGTTGTAGGAACCGATGACCATCAAAGTTATGCATACTTGCTGTAGAACTCAATTGCACATGTTCCGCATCAGTCCAGCACTTCCGTGTTCGGTTCCAAATCTTGCCATATGATACCCACGATCTGCCATAGGCAGCGCATGTAAAACTGTTCTAGTCATCTAATATGGTATTGGTATGGAGTCCTAGAGAGTAGAGGATGTTAGTGAATAGAAGGTTGTCATGCCGAGGCTGGACTGACTTACTTGGAGCGACTAACTTTCAGAGCATCATGCCGAGTTTGGAGTGATTTACTTGCATTGCATCATGACGAGTCTAGAGCGACTTACTTTCAGAGCATCATGCCAAGTCTGCAGTACATGACTTGCAGTGCATCATGCCGAGCCTGGAGCGACTTACTTGCAGAACATCATGCCGAGTCTGGAGCGACTTACTTGCAGAACATCATGCCGAGTCTGGAGTGATTTACTTTACATAAATCTTGCTGAGTCTGGAGTGACTTACTTGCAGAACATCATGCCGAGTCTGGAGCGACTTACTTGCAGAACATCATGCCGAGTCTGGAGTGACTTACTTGCAGAGCATCATGCCGAGCCTGGAGTGACTTACTTGCAGAGCATCATGCCGAGCCTGGAGTGATTTACTTGCATTGCATCATGCTGAGTCTGGAGCAACTTACTTGTACATAAATCTTGCTGAGTCTGGAGTGACTTACTTGCAGAACATCATGCCGAGCCTGGAGTGACTTACTTGCAGAGCATCATGCCGAGCCTGGAGTGATTTACTTGCATTGCATCATGCTGAGTCTGGAGCAACTTACTTGTACATAAATCTTGCTGAGTCTGGAGCGACTTACTTGCAGAGCATCATGCCGAGCCTGGAGTGATTTACTTGCATTGCATCATGCTGAGTCTGGAGCAAATTACTTGTACATAAATCTTGCTGAGTCTGGAGTGACTTACTTGCAGAGCATCATGCCGAGCCTGGAGTGACTAACTTGCAGAGCATCATGCCGAGCCTGGAGTGATTTACTTGCATTGAATCATGCTGAGTCTGGAGCAACTTACTTGTACATAAATCTTGCTGAGTCTGCAGTGACTTACTTGCAGGGCATCATGCCGAATATCGAGCGACTTACTTTACATCATGCTGAGTCTGGAGCAACTTACTTGCAGGGCATCATGTCGAGTCTGCAGTTACTAACTTGCAGGGCATCATGCTGAATCTGCAGTGACTTACTTGCAGGGCATCATGCCGAATATGGAGCGACTTACAGAACATCATGCCGAGTCTGGAGCAACTTACTTGCAGGGCAACATGTCGAGTCTGGAGCAACTTACTTGCAGGGCATCATGTCGAGTCTAGAGCAACTTACTTGCAGGGCATTATGTCGAGTCTGGAGCAACTTACTTGCAGGGCATCATGTCGAGTCTGGAGCAACTTACTTGCAGGGCATCATGTAGAGTCTGGAGCAACTTACTTGCAGGGCATCATGTCAAGTCTGGAGCAACTTACTTGCAGGGCCACATGCCGAGCTTGGAGTGACATAGTTACACAACATCATGCCGAGCCTAGAGCAACTTACTTGCAGGGCATTATGTCGAGTCTGGAGCAACTTACTTGCAGGGCATCATGTCGAGTCTGGAGCAACTTACTTGCAGGGCATCATGTAGAGTCTGGAGCAACTTACTTGCAGGGCATCATGTCAAGTCTGGAGCAACTTACTTGCAGGGCCACATGCCGAGCTTGGAGTGACATAGTTACACAACATCATGCCGAGCCTGAAGTGACTTACTTCCAGAACATTATGCCGAGCCTAGAGTGACTTACTTGCAGAGCATCATGTTGAGCTTGGAGTTACTTACTTGCAGAGCATCATGCCAAGCCTAGTCGGAGCAAGTCGTAGATGAGCGCCCGTGTCTCGTAGCAACTTGATGATGTCATTGCGATGGAAGAAGATGGCGTCATCCAGTGGTGAGTGACCGTAGCGGTCCCGCATGTGCACTGACGCACCATATTCTAACACGTAGCGCACAAGCTCTATATGACCTTCACATGTGGCGATGTGTAGTACGGTACGACCATCACTATTGCCGAGGCTGAGGTCGGCCCCCTACAACAATGTTGTAATGTTGCAAGTTTATGTAAATGATTTCGCAAGTTGCGGTGACAAAGATTCAGTAGTTGTTGTTTCAGCATGGATGGATAAAATGGAAAAAATCAAACGAGCTCTGCTGTGAAATTGGTGTTGATTGACAAATGGTGTTGATGAACAGATGATGTGTTATTGGTCAATAGGTGTCAACGAATACAGGGTTTTTTGTCTGTAGGTGTCTGTGAACAGGAGCATTGTTGTTCAATAGATATTTGGTGAATTAAAATAATATTAATACAAAAACCTTTATTGCACCTAATTCCACAGACACTGGAGCTTGAAGCTGCATCAACACAAAAGGATTATATGATCTCAAAACCAATATACAATGTTAGAGTTTTAACAAGATTGTCATCCAAGGCAAAGGCTGAGATGGCAAATGGACAAGGAAGCCATTGACTTATCGAGAGTCCAAAAAAATGTCATCTATGTGTAACCCGCCCTCCTGTCAACCTTGTTGGTAAACATATTCACACTGCTAGCATTTACACAATCTGTAGACAAGTTGTTCCATTCGTTTATTGTCCTCTGTGACAACGAGTACTTCCTGCTATCCAATCTACACTGATCCTTTACTAATGTTACCTCGTGTCCTCTAGTTCTAGATGTTTCTTGAATGAGAAAAAAGCATTTCTAACAATATTTTCACACCCATTCAATATCTTAAAAAACTTCAATTTGATATCCTCTTAACCTCCTAGTCTCTAGGGTTGTTAAACCACATTCTTTTAGGTGTTCTTCATAACTAAAGTCTCTCAGTTTTGAAATCATTTTACTTACTCTCCCCTGCATGTATTGGGGTTGTCAACAGAAAGATGAATACGCTAGGAAGGTAAGCGGTGGCACAAAAAGGGTGCTACTGTTTAAACTTATTACATTTTCTTATAAAGCTCCTCACCACTTCCCTAAGCTCCTTCAACATGTCAATGTTTCCCTGGCGGGCTGCGGAACACAGCAGGGAAGGAAAGATGGCATCCCGCAGTAGCTTCACTTCCTACAACCCACCGAGCAAACCAAATGAATCCCACTCTATATACATCTATCTAAGCAAAACCTCCACTGCATGTACACCTAGTTTACATTACACATAACTGTTACACACATCCATGGCCAACACATCTATGGTCATGCGCCAATAAGATGTATTTTCACTCGTGGTGATGCTAATCTGTCATCATTTGCTTGAAATAAATGTCAATGAAACATATCATTATACAGCAATACTTTTGAAAGTAATATAAATACACACTAAATGCACCTATCCCTGATATGACATATCATATTCGACATATTAAGCGTACAGTACCCTTGAAGAAAAATGGGCCATGGAAAAATGTCAAGGATTCTGTTCTAATAAGCGTACATCCAAATTTGTTTGTCAATAAAGTTACTGTCTGACACTAGAAGTTTCATTTGGTGACTAGTGTAGAACAACTGGAAAGTGTTGCCAACTATGTAACACCAAGTGGCAACACTTTTTTAGTTTTTCCACACTAGTCAAATTACAATAATTATGGATCCTTTTATTATAGATCAGTAGAAATGCAGATAATCTGCCAAGATGTTTGGGTGTGTCCTCTACCTCTGCGGAGCTAATCTTCATTGTCTCAGCCATCTTCTGAATGAGACTGTACTCAAGTAAGTCTTTCTCTTCCTCCACTGTTACGGTCAACTCTCCCCGTAAGTTGACATTGACCATCTGAAAAATGTCATGCTGACATTCATCAACTCATGTGCACTGACAATTTAGCGCCAATCATATTATTGTGTGGCCTCTGTTAGATTTGCTGTTAGTGAAGAGGAAGTCTTCAGGGACACACATTAATTTTCATTCGGACAAGTCAATTCAAACAGTCTAAATGCCAAATGATCACCACACGTTAACAATTTTAAGCATTTTCAATCAATCCAGTGTATATATACTTTTAGTTGTATTATTGTGTGTGTGTGTGTGTGTGTATATATATATATATATATATATATATATATAAATATTCTATTATTATTATTGTACAACTGATAGGAATCACTGGATACCTACCTTTATTTATGAATGTTTTATAAGATCTGTCATGACTGATATAAAGTAAATGTTACCTGCAGGATCATAAAATGGTCAACCTTCCTTCACCATCTTCTATTACATACAACACAAATGCTGCACTACTCTCATGTTAGCAATATCTATGCATGGCATCAATTTAATCACAAATATCATATCTGAAACTTGAGCTCAGATTGACAGAAGTGTTGGTCACTTTCCAACTGTTTTTTTTTCAAGAATCTAAAATGGAGTTTGTATAGTGTGGTAGATATAGTCTTCTCATACCTTTCTCTTCCTCTCCAATGGCCACTCGTTCTTACTGAGGATGTAGGCAAGCTTCATAAGTGCTGTCTCAACAGTCATGTCAGAGCCTGGAATCACCCCACTGTCCAGCAGCGCCTGCCGTACATGACATCACATCACTTGCATAACAGTACACTGCGACATCACATCACTGTCATAAAAACAGTACAGTGCAACATCATGTCACTGTAATAACACATCCAAATACACTACAGTACAGTGTGACATCACATCACTGTCATAACAACAGTACAGTGCAACATCATGTCACTGTAATAACACATCCAAATACACTACAGTACAGTGTGACATCACATCACTGTCATAACAACAGTACAGTGCGACATCGCATCACAACTAACATGAGTATAGTGCGATATCACCTCACAAGTCACAACAACAGTACAGTGCGACATCACGTCACGACTGTCAAAGAAACCATAGTTAATCCTTGGTTATGTGGGCTTAAATAGCCTAAAAAGGATTTAATTTTTAACCATTAGGATACAACACTTGATCAAATACCAGTGTTTAAGGCATTAATCACATACTGTATGTATTGTCTAAATATCTGGGGTACAGGGACACAGAACACTGATGCATCTCAGCGGATATGGTCAGATTACGCACCAGCATTTTTTACCCTATGACTTGTTGGGGGAAGTAAGATAAATGTTGATGACGTTACTCTCATTACATCTATTGACTTCCTTGCAAAACATATGTGAATACACCTGTACATAAAATTATTAATACTGTAAATGTTTTTATTGAATAACGTTATAATACGTTTTGAGAAAAATACCACATATAACCACTCGAACTACTATGTTTCATGGAACAATCAATAACTTTATCGTACCTTGCCCGACTCGTAGGATGTTGTCACCATCCCCCGGGAACACTGTGTGATGTTGACGATGAGCACGCCACGGTCCGACGCTTCTCGTAGCACGTCCATGATGTCCTGCCTCGTGCTCGGTCCGTTGCCTGCGCCATAGGTCTGTAGGACCACACCTTTCATGGGGGGCATCAGGAACTGCTTCACCTGGGGAAGACGTATCTTGGCTAATGGGCTGTTAGTGTCTTGGATTACCAGATTATTATTACTTGGATCATTAGCCGTGCCAGATGGTGTATGATGATGATTAACTTGGACTTAGTTTCATGCTAGCTCTTATGACTCTGGGATAAATTAGTATGCGAATGCATTTATGGATGCTTGTATTTTTTATATTTTTATCTGGATTACTGTTTGGAGTATTGGTGACTAACATATAATGGTATTTATTTTGTAGAATTTGAAGATGGCAATTTGGTGTTGTAATTATCTCCTTTCTAGCATCTGCCAGCCAAGTTGGTTAAGATGGCATGCGATATTGATTGTACGGCAGTGCTAATATAAGAAATAAAGCTAGCTGCATTGCATCTATTCCAAGTGTCAATATTAGTTTTGGTGTAGGGATTACATGGTCTTGATCCCTGTTAGTGTAGGAAATATAACACATTCCGCCATAAGCTAAAAACCCACCTGTTTAAACTTGCTTATCCTCCATAGCTCCCCAGCGTACTGATCAAACTGTTTACAACTGGAACTGGTTATCAATTAGGAACTGTTTAACTCCTTTTGTTTTGGTGCGCTGCTGAGCTTGGGTCTCCCAAGGATTTTAGTGCAATAGTGTTTTATATTGTATTGTATTGTATTGTATATCAAGTTAGTTGGGAATTAGACTTCATGGCTATGTACAGAATCCTACAACACTAGAAGTCATTGAACTGGTGGCATTTTAAATATAATTTGTGTAGGAAATATTATTATCTAATTTACAAACATCAATGGGCAGGCACATCACATGACAAGGTTTAGTGAAGGACTCACTGTATTCAGAGTAATGCTGGGAAAAATGCGTAACACGCCCACATCACGACACATGTCGGAATGTACGACACATTTCTTGATGCCGCCCTGACGGAACACGGCATTCCAGTTCACTGCAAACACAACAAATTTTCTTCAAGAATTATGACAAATATGATAGATATATTATGAAACGAGAAGGAAGATCGGGGAATTAAGAGAAGAGATTGGAATGAAGAGACACCCAAGAATGAAGGTAGTGGGGAGCAGACTGTGGGCAGGACACATACAGAGAATGAGTGAGGAGAGATTGACAAAGAAACTGAGGAGGATGGCTAGAAGGAGAAGAAAAAATATTTCTTAATAGGGCATCCATGCTTGATAAACATATTCCAAAAAATAGTGTTAATGCAAACATTACAGTCATGAATGAACAAATTAAAGTCATGTAAATTTAAATTAGTTAACTAATTAACTAACTAATAAACTGAGTCCAGAGGAATGGAAGGTACCATGAATGTTGACTTTCATCTCTGCCAGTGGGGAGAGATTGGGCGTACAGAAAGCATCCAGCGATCCTGCATCGTTTTTAGTTGACCGATTGCCACGTAGTAAAGTGTTGTGAAAGTAAATGGTCACCTGAACTTAGAACACAGCGAAGGTAAAGTGTATAGTTGTACAGGAAAATATTGTATTCATTATTTGCTACAAAACAAAATATTACATTTATGTAGAATAAATATGTGTTAAAATAAATACAATCATTCTTAATTATTTATATATATATATATATATATATATATATATATATATATATATATATATATGCATATGTATATATATATGCATATGTATATGTATATGCATATGCATATGCATATGCATATGCATATGCATATGCATATGCATATACATATACGTATTTGACTTTCCATTGGGACACCCTCTCATTAATGTTACATCCTTAAAAAAAGTATCCTGGCCAAATTTCAATGCAATAAATTATATTTAGAGGTTACTACCAAATGTTGAAGTAGCCTCCCATAGCCACCAGTGATAACATATACGTGTTTCTACGATACCACACATATATGAATCAAAACGTTTCAGTAAAAAATTTTCATGAGTCATAATTTGCATGGCTACTGTCACATGGCCTTGGCAAGTTACATGTTGTCATCTTTACGTGTCACATGACCCTTGTCATGTGACTGGGTTCCATCTTTATTTTTGATGATTTGATGCCATCGTTTTGTTAAAAAAAACGAGGCAAATACTAGAAAATGTCACAAAGATGAGCAAGCGTCATCAATTTATTGAGAAATAGGAGCACAGGTGAGATAATGAGGCAACAATTCTCATGTAATCGACTTCTGAAGATTCGGAAGTGACATTCAGCATGGAAGATTAAAACATTGCTATACATGAACCATCCACTTCTGATATTTCTCCAATCCCACGTAGGAGAGCGAGCAAGAATGTATTAAATGTTGGTGTGTTGGACCTACAAAAGTAAGCGACCAAATGGCTACCTTATTACTGACTACAGCTGCCACTATGGTCGGCCACGGTGTTACTGAATTCACTATTAATAAAAATTTCCATGAAGCAACAACGAGCACAACTTTGCATTGAGATGGTAAAAACACTAAAAGATTAATTTAAGTCCAGTGCTCCACTGAATGTCCGTTGGGATCGGGGTTGTTTGATTTAAATAATTTTATTTAAATCATTGATTTAAATCATGATTTAAATCACTCCCAAAAAAAATCATTGATTTATCATTTTTTTAATCGCTGATTTATATGAATTTAACACAAATAATCGTTTACAAGCATCGAGATCAACAAAGTTTTGTATGCTTTTTTAATACAAAAGCACAAAGTGCGCACACTTGTGTAGCTGTATTAATACCAGATAGCTTGACAGTCAAATATTTTATGACATTGTGTATGTTTGAGCTATTTCCCTTCTGAATGCAGTGAAGCCACACAAACTTGTCTTCCAGAGCAAGTATCTTTTCAAGTCAGAAGCCCTGAGTTAAAGTCCACTTAGAGTTTGTGCTAGTTGTTACAAATTCAGTATGTTGACTCAATTGAGACAGTCTGGGCTACAATTGTTTAATACTGTACCAGTTTGCAGTCTGGTTGGAGACCCTTACAATACACAGAGCCCTGGTCAGGTGCTAATCCACCCTCTCAACAAACAATAATTAGCACTGTTACAGCCACAGACACACAGCATGCTTTCCTTTCCAAGACAGATTATGCAACTACAGGGGGTGAGGCCTTGTGGACATTGTCTAATGTCTTTATACAAGCAAAAGTCATGTACCCTCTGTTAGGACAAGTACCCAAATCGATTTGAATAGAACATGTTTGAAAGAGTTTATAAATATAAACATCTATATAAATGTTTATATACCAGATTTTTTTTTAAATCAAATAAATCAAAAAAATCTGATTTAAATTAAATAAATCAGATTTAAATTAAATAAATCTTGTTTTATTTTTTTTAAATCATGATTTTTTTCAACCCTGATTGGGATGGTAAACTTCTTCCATAAATAACAAGAAAAGATAATAAGAAAAGACAGCTGCCTATCCTAGTTCCTCAAGGAGAAGAAGATCAGAAGAAGAACATTTTGGCAGGTGAGTTTTTACGCTGATTGTAAAAGAACTGAAGGGTGTCCCGGAAGGAACTTTGACTTTCAATTTGTTACCCCTATTTAAGGACCACCCTAATATATACATGTATATATATATATATATATATATATATATATATATATATATATATATATATATATATATATATATATATAGATGCTATGCCTCTTTATTACGTGTCTATATTAGTATATATAGTTTTGCAGTTGCATAAAATTAGTAGTATATATATATATATATACAGTGAAACGTGTCCATAACGGACACCGTTGGGACTATGCATTATGTCTGTTATGGACAGGTGTTATGGAGAATTTGATTAAGTGGACACTGGCAGTGTATGGGACCCATGATCATTGACCCCTCTACGAACAAATGATTAATCCGCCAAGTGAGGTAATTGAAACAAATTGGCAGATAGTAACATTGACAAATTTCTCCTTGTTCATTCACTTTGGTTGGAGCTTGTCTTCTGAGAGTTGGCCTTTGATCTTTATCAAAACAAAGCAGGGTTAGAGTTATGGAAAGGTGAGCTGAAAAGGCTTCAGTGTCCAAGAGAAGCCAAGAGGTGAAAGTTTACACAGCTGGGGGTGGCCTAGGCTAGGGCTAGGCAAGAGGCTTGCCTTATTTGGAGCACATCTCTTATTCTTCTTGATGACATTATGCAGATGGTATGAAGCAGAAAACATACTTAGCAAAGTTAGTGGGTGTCAACGGTGGCTCAGCTAGATTGACTCATGGGATTGTCAATGAACTTTGACCTGTCAGCAAACGGCAGGGTGACTGAATAGTTGGGTCCAAATTCCCTGTCCTTTGTCCACATTGGCCAGGTGGCCACTATGGGCAGTTAGCGGACAGTGCAAATTAATAGCAAGTAATTCGGGACTTTCAAAAGCGTCCATTACAGACAGGTGTCCGCTATGGACAGGTGTCAGCGAAGACAGGTTTTACTGTATAAGTTTTGAAATATAACTTTAATATACTCTACATACTACAACTACAAACAATCTTGCATCTGGCAATACATAAAATATATTATTATAACTAAATCATTATAAAGATACCATGCAGGTCGCATTTTTGCTTTCGCAATCTTGCTAAATTACCATTATCTGCTGTTTGCTAAAAATTCTTTCATTGTTAGCAACACTGTGGCCTGCAATAACTGGTAGCAAAGAGTAGCTTAGATGGCACTACCTACCTCTGGTATGACGTAGTGTCCAGCCATAATCAGAGCCCCCAGAAAATTATCCCTTCCATCACTCCGGGTCTCAAATATAGGAATCTGAAATAAAATAATTAATTTCATACTTTCATGATTGTCTGATAACAAAATTCAATATACCTACATAGATTGTTATGTTGGGAGAGTAAATCATAACATGACGAAGAAGAGGAGAGGGGAGAGGGAGCAAGAGAGAATGAGAAAGGAGAGACAGATATAGAGTGACAAACAGACATGGAGACAGACAGCCAGACATGGATGAACAGTCACACAGATGTACATGGAGAGAGCAAAAGCGGGATAAGGGGAGACAGGGAGAGACAAAGAGACAGTCAGAGAGACAGATAGAAAGAGAGACAGACAGAGCGAGATGGAGGGGAAAAGAGAGGGACAGAGAAAAAGGGAGAGACAAAGAGAGGAAAAGTGGAGAGAAAGAGAGAGAATGATGTAGAAAGAAGTAGGGGTTACACAGAGATTGAAAGAAGAAACAGGAAAAGAGAGGGAGAGATGGGGGGAGATGAAAGGAGAGGGTGAAAGACAGATTACCTGAGATCCAGTGAGAATCACTGGTTTACCAAGATTCTCCAGCATGAATGAGAGAGCGGATGCTGTGTAGGACATCGTGTCTGTCCCATGAAGGATTACAAAGCCATCAAAGTGGCCATAGTTTGCCTGGAAAAAATACATAGATTACTCTAATGCACTACCAAATTCATTGGTAAAATCGAAGGTAATACGTTGGTACTTTCCACTTAATATGCATAATTATATACTACTGACTTGAAGCAGACTATGCTGAAGGGATTAATAGTGACCATGTTATATGGTTTACTACTGCAACTCAGATAGTAATACTGACTTGAAGCGTGCAGACTATGCTGAAGGGATTAATAGTGACCATGTTATATGGTTTACTACTGCAACTCAGATAGTAATACTGACTTGAAGCGTGCAGACTATGCTGAAGGGATTAATAGTGACCATGTTATATGGTTTACTACTGCAACTCAGATAGTAATACTGACTTGAAGCGTGCAGACTATGCTGAAGGGATTAATAGTGACCATGTTATATGGTTTACTACTGCAACTCAGATAGTAATATTTTTTATTATTTCACAGTCAGTTTACCTTTTTCTTCTCGTGCCATTTCGATTGCTATCAGCAATCTTCTTCAGATGACTACCGCTAGATGGTGACACTGTAGTCATTCTATGCAGACGTCACTTGGTGTGTACTCCCTGTGGCCGCGCCCTGGGTGGCCCTTCAGGAGATCATCGTAGATGTGTGAGAGTTGGTATCGGCCCTCATCTCGATTCATGCTGTCTTTGGCTTTCCTTATCCATATCGCTTCTTTGACGCCTCTTGTTCTCTAGTCCGACTCTCTGTCTACAAATTTGGCCCCCTCCCAGTCTAATATGTGATTCTGTTGAGTCATGTGATCTGTGATCACTGATTTATGCATCTCTTTTTCCGATGTTTTTCTGTTGCTTCAAATGGAGGGTCTGCTAGCCAATGCTTTCTCAGTGTCTTCTTTGTGTTCTTTGATGCGGGTTCCTAGGGTACGTCTGCATAGAATGACTACTGTGTCGCCATCTAGTAGTAATGGTCTGAAGAAGATTGCTGATAGCAATCGAAATGTCACAAGAAGAAAAAGGTAAACTGACTGTGAAATAAGTAAAAATATTACTCATTTGGACCATTCAGTCTGATGAACGTCTTCACTGCAACTCAGATAATTCTTCATTTTGGTTTTGATGAAAATGGAAGAGTTTCTGTGGCCTTTTATTTAATAATCAAAAGTTTTTTTCCCAGCACAATATCAGGGCTGGTAGAATACTGGTCGGATTGGTAAATTTGGATACTTACTCACCCAATTGGGCCCGATCGGGCTGGTAAAAAAAAAATTATTTTCATCTCTGTGTGTATTTGCTTTCACAAAGATCTGCAATTTGTGTCTTGAGCATCTTACTTTGATGTCAAGAGCCAACTGGGCATAGTCATCAACTGTCATGTTGGAAGAATCAAGCAGAGGGTCATACTCATATACACAGTAAATGATCCTTCGTCCTTCTGTTGACTGACTGAAAGAAGCAAGCTTTAAATATGGTAATGAAAAACAATTAGCAGCAACACATACAAAGTATTAAAAGGTAACGTTAAAAATTCCATAAGTTCAACATAGTTTATGGTGCCAAGGTTTGTATACGTGATTAACTAAGGGTAAAGCAGTGCTTATAAAGGGTTGAGCATTTCATTTCTAGGATTCATAATTAAAATTCTGAGCTGTGGTATCACCTAAGAATAATTTTAAGCAAAACAAAATTTTTTTTTTTATTTGTTCAATAACACTGATATCTTTGTGTATAAAAGTGTCTATTTTATGCCGAGTCTTAAATGTGTTTACTACGATAAATTTACAAGCTGTTTCATCCCATAATTTAGAAATTTAGCCCATTTAAAACCTAAAAGTTCAATACAAAAAGTTGATTTTTGCACAACAGATCCCTGAAAGGGTCTAGAGTAACATACTAAAAATCCCCATGAATCTGCCTTGAGCTAAACACAGAATTCCAGAAGACATCCAAGATGGCGGAAACTCTTTGATTAACTATATAACTTCTGCACCACTTATGCTAGAGGGCAAATGTTGATGTCTAGAGTAGGGTTTTCCACCATGCTCTATCCAACTAACACCACTAAGACATTTCACAGCTGCATCAGTGCATGTATTTCTATCATTTTTGACTCAAATCAGGGCAAATATTAAGGAAAAAAGCAAATGAAAGGTTAAATTCCCATTGTTTTATTACTTATGAGTGAGTAACATAACATTCAGTGTTATGTACTGATATAGATAATCTGCCTCAACAAGATGCTAGGCCATTAAAACATTCACACTTCTGCGTTCTCGACACCATAGCAGTTGTTTAACGTCTTACCATCAACTCCACCGCGTCTAGGCTTCAGCATATTCATCCTGTGTGTATCTGGAAGGCGATTGTCTGCTGCAGGATGAGCAGAGGGCAGTGCAGTACAGCCCGTCTATATGCATCCACAGGCCTTCCCACAATGACTCGTACAACCACAAGAAACCACGTGGGTGAGCTTGTCTGGGGCTGGGGGTGTCGCTTGCTACAGGACCCAGTTGTCCATCCTCTTGCAATGACCAGCCCCTGTCAGTGGGTTGTTTCCACTCCGTTGCTGCACGTGTGAGTGTGGTATGACCAGAAGGAATGCTGCCAAACAGCCACAATAGTCGTGGGCGGTGTCTCCAAGCCGAATTCCGAGAGTTTATACTTCCAGGTGGCTCTCCAGTAGAGCTTATATATCAGGGCATTCAGTGCGGTCCTCTGGTGCACCAAGTACAGCGTTATCAAGAACCTTTCTCCAGCTGCCGCTATGTCTTCCTTTTTTGCTGTCGGTGTTGATGAAAGCTTCAAGGTAGCTGATGTTCCCCAAACTTTCCTTCACTTCTTGCCCTTGTCGAAGAGCACTGACGACACAGTGTCACACCCAGAAACAGCATGGTTGGACAGCAGGCTAAGGTGAGCTCCTATATTCTCCAGGATGTCAAGACAGGAAGCCAGGCCTCGCCCCATGTACACACTGCCATGTGTGCAACTGGTCTGGTTCACCAGCATTACCAGGATGTTAGCGTCGGTAGCAACAACAAGCACTGGATTGGAAACATCCAGGGCTGCTGAGACAAGCAGCCTCTCCACGTCCCCATCAGCTGCTTGCCTTGGACAGAATCATTTGAAAAACATTGTGCAATGATGGAGATGAGGCTTGTCTTGTTGGTTAGGTAACTTTGGCTCTTGAGAAAGGTGTGCTGATGTAGTAGTAGTGGCTTTGTGCTGGCAGTGAACCGTAAGGTAAGCTCCTGAGCCTTCTCAGCCACGATGATAACCCGATCACCCCTCTTCATCTTGATTTCTGTGAATGACGCCCCGACCAGTTTTGCTGCTGCAGCTATTCCAACTTCGAAAGTATCGCCACAGTTGACGTTCAGAGACGCGACTACTCCACTCAAGTTGAGATGTCGATGAGATTGTTATGATCAGATGGGAATGGTGAATGAACAGCAAAGAAGTCTGAACACCTTGGTGTGCTTTTTAGAGTGGCGCACAGATTTAGGTCTCAAGTCCCGATGCTGGTCGGACGTAGATGAGTCCATTCACCCACAGCTTGGCGGTCATGCTCTTCCCAGCAGCCTCACCCAGCAGCAGTTGGATATATGTACTAAAGAAAATCAACTGCCACCACAGCATGGTCGTGCGAGTATCTTGAGGTGATTGGTGTCGACTCCTTTCAGAGCACCTGGAGACCATGCAGTCGTGAACAAAAGAGCCCCAAGAGCCCACAAGTACATGTGGCATGTCATTGTATGTGCCACTGAGTTCCCAGCATAGACCGTCTTCCAGCAGGGGTCAATGTCGACACCTGACATCATGTAGCCTATTGCACCCATGTAGGTCATCACAAAATGAAAGCCTCAGGATGACCCATTCAAATTGTGGAGATGAGGCACTATACCAACTGCTTTGATGTACAGTGGCTGGTTAAACGTGCGTGAAATTTACAATTCTGTCACAGACGGTCATCCTCCTTCTTGGCATAGCACATTGCTGAGGATATTGTGTTCAGAATTGCAAATTATAAAGGAGAGCAGCACAATGCTGGCCTTCTCATACTCTTCAGTATTGTTGGCTGTCTGCACGAGGTCAGCCCAGGACGGGTGAGAATGGAGATTGAGGTAGAAGGTTGCGCCGCTCATCTTCAGCTTGCAGAGTTTCAGAAAGAGGGAGAGACTTGAGCACCACAGATTTCAAACCCGGTGTGGCTCGCTTTTTGTAGTACTTCAACAAAATCTTTTTGTAACTGCCAATGACTGAGGCTGCCTCGACCTTCGCCAGATGCTGAAGTGGAACACTTTCAGTTTGGAAATGAGGTGTCGCTGCTATTACCACCCATCGCATGGAAAGTTCCATGCCCTGTTGCAATGGCAATGTTGACGTCAACATTGTCGAAGACAAATTGCACAAGGCCTCCACAGAGTCAGGCATGGGAGAAGAGTTCCTTCATCTGCACCTTTACTAGCTTCACCACCTTATTGCAGCTTTCAGCCAACACAAGACTGCTGAGTATGCTCCCTCGACCCGTACTTCTTGTGGATAAACGTTGCCAAAGCAAGTAAAGGGTGAGAAATGTACAACCTTGGGCTGCATGCAGCTATGATGGCCTGACCAGTAGCTGCACACTCCCTCCTCATGGACATGTACAACCTTGGGCTGCATGCAGCTATGATGGCCTGACCAGTAGCTGCACACTCCCTCCTCATGGACATGTACAACCTTGGGCTGCATGCAGCTATGATGGCCTGACCAATAGCTGCACACTCCCTCCTCATGGACATGTACAACCTTTGGCTGCATGCAGCTATGATGGCCTGACCAATAGCTGCACACTCCCTCCTCATGGACATGTACAACCTTGGGCTGCATGCAGCTATGATGGCCTGACCAATAGCTGCACACTCCCTCCTCATGGACATGTACAACCTTTGGCTGCATGCAGCTATGATGGCCTGACCAATAGCTGCACACTCCCTCCTCATGGACATGTACAACCTTTGGCTGCATGCAGCTATGATGGCCTGACCAATAGCTGCACACTCCCTCCTCATGGACATGCTGTCTGCGAGGGGTGACAGCAGGCTAGCAAGAGACTCACTGCTGCTCATACAGCAGGAAATACATCAGTTCCATATGCAGTAATCCTAATCACGTTCCTGACCAACATAGTTGCCATTTCAATAATATCGTCCTCCTAGTGTCTGCTCTTTTGTGCAGCCTATTTCTTCTTCAGAATGCTGCAAGCTTTATCTTGAAAGCAGACAACACAACAATACCAAATTCATATCTGGCTTCAAGCTTATGTTTCAATCAAGTACGACAGCAACGTGGCTGTCTGTTTTACTCTACTGTAACCGTTTCCTGAAAATGAAATAAATGCATGTTATGATGATTAGAATGTTTTAGTGGTGTTAGTTAAATACAGCATGGTGGAAAAACCTACCATAAACACCAACATTTGTCCTCTTGAATTCTGCGTTTAGCTCAAGGCAGATTCATGGGGATTTTTAGTATGTTACTCTAGACCCTTTCATGGATCTGTGGTGCAAAAATCTGCTTTTTGTATTGAACTTTTAGGTTCCATGGTATTTTAACCTAAAACTCTTTGAATAATTAAGAAACTTTCTTGGCCTGTGTCTGTTTTTCTTCTTGAAATAATAATAATTATTATAATAATAGTAATAATAATTATTATAATAACAGTAATAATAATAACTTCTCAAAGTACGGAACAACAAGATAAACTAATGGTCAGCTAAGAAGTGTTCTTCCTTATGGAAGTTGGTGATAGAAGGTAAAGATCATTCTATGTACATACGGCATGACAAGGGGCATCTCTGACTCCGCCCTGTTGTGCAGGAGGGGGTAGAAGTGGTCATGGAACATGGGCAGCTTCCGCAGCATGGGGATGAGATAGTCTGCTTCTGGACTATACACTGAAAACAATGTGCAGGACTGACACTTTGTGAGCAGAACTCGGACAAGATGCTTGAATGCATTTTTTTAAATGTTGTGCTTTGGATATTTTCATACTCTGCAAGCCTAACTGGGCACTCAGCTGCTTAGATAAGAAACAAATCTAGCTCTACCTCTGCTAGAAAGAGTTCTACTCTGATAGTAAATTAGGAAGCAATTTAACTGAAATGTTGAAATATTTCCCAATCTAGCTTTATGTTGATTTTGTTCTGGATGTCATTTTCTAGCCAATGTCTGTTGTGTGTTGTGTGTTGTGTAGTCCATGCACTTAATTGTCAGGCATAAGTTAAAACAATATAAATAGTTGTTGATATGTACCGTACTGTGGGGCGCAGTGGTCTAATGGTTAGAGCACCCGCCTGTCAATCGAACAATGCTTAAATTCCACCTCTATCATTTCTAAGCATAGGCAATTTCGTTCACCCCACTTTGCTTGTGTTTTTCGGAAGAGACACAAAAAGCTGTTGGTCCCTTCTATCTGGTGTCCATGCCAGGGAAGTAACAGATCCCACGCAGGGAAATGGAAAAATCTGTTATGGACTCACTAGTTCTAGAAAAGATAAACTCTGAAAATAAATCATAAACATGTTAGCCCAAGATAGGGCTGTTTGGAGTTAAATGTCATTAGCCATACGTTTAATTTGTCCAACATTTTTCAATTAACATAATTCTATATCTTGTCCCATTATCAGATAACTAGCACGACATACAACAATGTTTTCTAAGACTCTTCTTCCATTTATAAGCAAAACTATTCCCATGCACAGAATCAGTTGCAATGCAATTTGCTTCTTTAATATCAAGGTTTAATTTTAACTTTAAATACTATTTGGAGGATAAGAACGGGTCTTGACTTAAGGGTTCCTCTTCAATTTTATTTTTTCGCTTGTCTCATTTCAAATTAATTTTTTGCAAAAAATTAAACCTACCTAGTATCCGCTAGCTCGTCTGTGCAACAAACCTGTTCCATAAAAAATAATAACGTGTGTGCATGCGTGCGGCTCGGTGGGTGCATAGCATGTCATATTGGTTCATATATATATATATTATATATATATATATATATATGAACATGACAAAGTTATTTTGAGAAAGTTACAAGATCAAGACCAAATAATTTTATAGCCTGTCTGATGATTTCACAATATATGTATACATTATATATATATATATATATATATATATATATATATATATATATATATATATATATATTTGTGAAATCATCAGACAAGCTATTAAATTATTTGGTCTTGATCTTGTAACTTTGTCATGTGATTGACGAGAGGACAGAAATCACACCCATGATTGGCCTTGACCCCCACAAAGAGTTTAATGTTATGGATATCCACTATTTTGAGCCTTAAAAGATCTAACAACTATAATAATATAATATTAAAATAAATTCTTTCAACAATTTGAACCAAAATGTAAACTTTGTTATAAAATTTACTGCATATATTACTATTCACACATAATATATCAACAAACCAGATTTGTGATAGTGCCAAAAATGGCAAAATCAGTTGAGGAAGAAGTTTTAAGTCAAGAATCATCAATCAATAATTAATTGATAAGTATTGGAAGTTGGACAAAGTTCAAATTACGGTTTGTAGGGTGGTTCCACCAGGAGTGATAATGATATCACCACTGGTTAACAAGGATGACTTTGTCTTTGATCAACTTAAGTCTTAACATTCGCTGCCGTTCGCGAGGTCGACCTACCTCCACCGTGCGATTTCATGCCAATTGTTCCTCCCGTGTACAGCACGGCGATCTTCGAGACCGGTTCGACTTCACCGCTACTAGTCATACTGGCCATGGTCTGGCCGCTCACACAACGCTTCAAGACCTTCGGTGTATATGACGGGTCCATGCGAGGTCCTTTCGGTAAACTCGAGTCAATGCTGATACGGTGGCCATTCCGCGCGAGTGTCATGATCTTGGACTTGGAAGTTGAACCACCGACACCGTCACGTAAATAGGACATGTACTGCCTGTACATTGTGACACCAGCGATACATAGACACCGATAGTCCGCTCACCACACCAGACGACTTTGCGAAATATTATCTAGTAGGATGCAGCACATATGGAAGAAAAACCGGAGATGTGGCGTATTTTAGTTATGACCATTCCCACAGCGTCCGATATATCAACAGGTCAAGGATGCCGGAAGTGACGAAGTAGGCGAGATGTGGCCCAATCAGCATGCGATGACGGAGGGGCGTGGCTATACTACCTCTCACATGCGCTTATTGTAAACAAAAGTAACATTATTCGATGGAAGATGAGGTTGGAAAGTTCACCTATCCTAATATAAATAAAAAGCGAAATCTTAACGAGGACAGATATATTTCGTGTAGTTGTTGTATGACATGTTAAAATGTACAGCAGTTCACATAACTAATGACGATAACTCAAATAGTTAAGTTGTATGAGTTTTATTCTGATAAAACAACATCTAAGACATTTTAAAATCAAGTCCAATAACAAAAACACATTAAGAATACATGCTTAAATACTGTTACTCACTATTACACAAATCCTTAAACACAAAAACCCAGATAAATGCCATCATCATAACACAACTCCAAGGTTGCATGATTATATCACTTATATCACAACCAATTAAAGTTACACCTTTTTTCAAGTTTGATAAATAAACAGTTTGCAGGCTCTCACCTTCAAACAAACAATTTCAGAATTATATGCTTTACCATTCAGTGAACTGCATAATTAAATGTATGGCAACATGTTGATATATAAGGTAAACTGCCACAGCAGACATTTGCCTATAATATTTGTAATGTTGTAAATGGACATATTTTCCCGTCCTGACGGTGTCTGCTATAAACATTGTAGATATGTTTTACAGTAGTCTCTGGCTTTCTGCCACTATTTCACACTGGCGATACATCAGAGATGAGCTGCTCCAAGCTGATCGGTTGACACACCAACTAAGTCTAAACACCAGATTGACTAATATAACACCTGACCACCTGAAACATTGGACAAGCACAGACAAAAATAAAAGTTAAAGTGGCAAGATCTGCCAAAGGTGTGTACAATGGACTCCACTTAACCGAGATCATAGAAAACAGATTCGGTCACTTATTAGAATCAAATATATTGATTCAAATTGATTGTATTAAGCAGAGTCCACCTTGAATCAATCCAATATAAATTCTATGAAAAATTACACAATTGCATTTTATAAGTTATTGTTGTAAATCATCAATGTTAATTCCTAAACAGTGACTATGTCAACAAAAAGATGAGATGTATATCTTCAAAATATGTATAACATTATATACTGTTTCTAAATACAGTACTTCTGTGTATTATGTATATATTTGCACATCTATAATTGTTTGTATATTATAACCAACATATAATAACCTAAGTTACTGACAAGGAATTAAGCTTTTAAAATACAAGATATTTCTGCACAGTTTTGTCACAGGTTCTTGTAACACAACAAATGTAATTTTCGCCACATGATTTCCCAGAAAAAAAGCTACCACAAAGATTAATGCAGCTGCCAGAGTCTGCAATAACAGCGGAGATCATAAAAACAGCTTATTGAGATTGGTGTCATAATAACTTCATATGTTAAATATACAGCAGCAATGTACTAGCAACCAAATAACATATATACATGTTCAGTATGTTGTTATACATAGTTGCATTTTGCACATAATTTTTGTAAATGGCATATCCTGTACACATTGCAACTAATATACTGCTTGCAAAAAAAGGTATAGCAAAGTAGCCAGCATTTTCACAACAGAACATCCCGTCAAAGAAATTTACAAAACTATTTACAATCATTCAGTTAATGCAGTAAAACTCCGACAAACATAATAATCACCGACATTATTGTCCCTACTACTGACGTAATTTCTATAAAGACCTGCTTTCTGAAAGTGGACCTACACTGAGAATTTTTGCAATGCAGGAATCTCCCTATGCCTACCGTATCAATGAAATTAATGCTAGGAGTTAACTCAGTGAACGTGATACAGATAAAGAGTAAGCCAAAATGTACAGACTTTTTCACCTTATCAGTTAATGACTCCTTTTCCAAACACAAAACCACTTGATTTAATGTTCATAATTAATGGAATCGAATTCTTCGATTAACAGGTTCTGACTCTTTACCAATGATACATATTTTTTGCACACTTGCGTTGAAAAAAACAATTTCCTAGTACATGCTTGCAGCTTCCACAAGATTGCATATATAGCTTGTGCTCAACAGACCTGGTATTCACAAATACAGTCCACTCTCTGATAATTTTCCTCCTAAACAATTTGCAAGTCGAAGAGGCAAATCTTGAAAACTTGGCAGACAATTACAAATGTTCTTAGCAGGAAACACTTCAAACCCTATTTCTGCTGCACCAAAACATTCCACAGCCTACATGCCAACTCATACAGTTTACCCATACTGCATACATATTTTTTACTTGATGGTCGTACAGATGTACAGGAGACACATATGCTACCCCGATGTTTCAAACTACCCTTTTCACAACAAAACGTATACAATCCAAGGAAATAATCATATCACAACCTTTGTAGAACTCAAAAACATTTTGCCTGCAAAACAATTTAGCTTAACACACATACATATAATACAAACACACAGACATGTGCTATGAAATATATACTTGTTATTCAACACAATTAGCATTACTCGATGGATTTGCTTCCTCGAGCAGCTTGAGAACGTTCGTGTGGTTGTTCTTTCGTGCCTCGTCGATTGGGGTTTGACCGAATGCGTCCTTGCTGCGTGGGTCGGCCCCATGCTCCAGAAGATACCTTGCCATGTCCTCATAGCCGAGGGATGCGGTCTATGAAGGAAGAGGGGAACATTTTGCATTTGTACAAATGGTTACATATTTAAATATCAGAAAAGTAATGTTATGACAACATGAGTGATGATTTACACTCCACCCTGGCAGACCTGTTCTTTATACTCCACCCCGGCAGACCTGTTCTTTATATTCCACCCCCTGGCAGACCTGTTCTTTACACTCCACCCCCTGGCGGACATGTTCTTTACATTCCACCCCCTGGCAGACATGTTCTTTACACTCCACCCCCAGGCAAACCTGTTCTTTACATTCCACCCCCTGGCAGACCTGTTCTTTACACTCCACCCCAACATGCCTGTTCTCTACACGCCACCCAGCAGACCTGTTATTTACATTCCACCCCCTGGCAGACATCTTCTTTACACTCCACCACCTGGCAGACATGTTCTTTACACTCCACCCCCTGGCGGACATGTTCTTTACATTCCACCCCCTGGCAGACATGTTCTTTACACTCCACCCCAGGCAAACCTGTTCTTTACATTCCACCTCCTGGCAGACCTGTTCTTTACACGTCACCCCCTGGCAGACCTGTTCTTTACACTCCACCCCCTGGCAGACCTGTTCTTTACACTCAACCCCCCACCCCCCGCCCCCAGCAGACCTGTTCTTTCCAACACCAACTTGATTACTATGGGAAGCATTAAGCCACACCACAATTACTGTGTGATGACTATGTGTTCATTCACATATACACATCACTGTCTATAGCCAGGTATGCATTTATACAGCTGAGTGAACTGAGGCAATGTGGATTGAACAAAATGTCCCAAGCTTTGAAGTGGCAGCAAGGGTATTCGAACCCTAGTCCTCTCAGTTGAGAGTCCCATGTTCTAACCACTGCGCAACTGCAGTCTTCAAGTTTATGTAAAGTACACAGCTTAACACCTTAGACCTTCTGCATTGGTGGATACAGTTATTCCTGTGTTCTACCACAACTCAAAAAACAACGTAAGGAGACTGATTTACAACATTTCTGGCATCCAATATGCCCAGGAGAGCCACCCACCAAGTGCAGGGCGGTCCTGCGATCGTAGTCGCCCTGGTTGAGGTTCACCCCGGCCAGGCACCACGACTCCATGTGGGACACGTCCTCCTGCACCACAGAACTGAAACACAGGAACTTGTTGGTCAGCCAATGGGAGAGGTGTGGACATTGAACAAGTCAGCAAAGAGGGGAAGATATTGTAGAAAAAGTCAACAACAATGAAGAATACAAGTACCAAATATGCAAAAGAGGGCGATGTACAGATATTGCATGAAAGGTCAACTGAGGCAAACAAGCTGCAAGAAGGTCTGGAAAGATGGAAATACAAATATACTGTATAAAAAGCCAGTAAAATGTGAAGGAAAGGTAAAAAAAGACAGTGCAGAAACAGTCAGCAGAAAAGGTAAACAGAAAGGGAGAAACAAACAGTTTGCAAGACAGATACAAAGATAGATATTACACTGCAGGAGAGGTCGACAAAGACAGAGACACTGCAGGAAAGGTCAACAAAGACAGAGACACTGCAGGAAAGTCAACAAAGACAGAGACACTGCAGGAAAGGTCAACAAAGAAGGAAACTTAAAAGCATTGCATGTACTAAGTAAACATGGAGAGGTGACTTACTTGCAGAGCATCATGCCAAGTCTGGCCGGAGCAAGGCGTAGATGAGCGCCCGTGTCTCGTAGCAACTTGATGATGTCATTGCGATGGAAGAAGATGGCATCGTCCAGTGGTGAGTGACCGTAGCGGTCCCGCACATGCACTGACGCACCAAATTCTAACATGTAACGCACGACCTCTATATGACCTTCACATGTGGCGATGTGCAATGCAGTGCGACCATCATAGTCACTAAGGCTGAGGTCAGCCCCCTACAAGAACATTATCATGTTGAATAAATATTTTTATGTGGCTACTTTTTAACTAAATTGTTTATGCTATACATATACTTCCTTATCACTGATACTACCAGTTACTATCAACTGAAAGTTATTTCATATCTGTGAAACGTATTATTATTTTATTTTTGCACATCTTTTCTAAATGTATGTTTAATTTTATTAATATAGAATGGTAAATGCTTTGGACAACTTGCTGGACAAGTGTATCCCAAAATGTTTTAATTACATTATTAAAATTAATAATTACATTATTAAAATTAATAATTATATTAAAACATTAATAATTATATTAAAACATTAATAATTATATTAAAACATTAATAATTATATTAAAACATTAATAATTATATTAAAACATTAATAATTATATTAAAACATTAATAATTATATTAAAACATTAATAATTACATTATTTAAATTAATTTATCTATATTGTCAACACATTAATAATTATACTAATAAAGTTAACAATGATATTATTAAAACATTCATATATAAAAAAATATTGAAAAATGTGTTAAATAAAATTTTACAACTAAAGTAGTGTATGTTGCCAACCTGCTAAGTTCACTTTCACACAAAACATTGTCAAAACATTACATTTTAACACAATCTTTCACAAAATGACTTACCGCTTCCCTCAGCTCCCTGAGCATGTCAATGTTTCCCTGGCGGGCTGCGGAACACAGCAGGGACGGGAAGATGGCATCCCGTAGAAGCTTGACCTCCTGAAACCCATCCAGTGCGCACAGTTAAACCTCGTGAACACTTCCGGAAATCAGACCAGCAATTCCTTAAGGTCCAGTAGGCAATGTGGATTTTTGAGAGGTATAGATATGGTCATACCCCGTTTTTATATGGATTTATTGCAAGTGGAAAAATCATAATAAAGTACATATTTTTTTGTTTTCATAATATAAAATGTTATGACAAACTTAAAGCAGTCAAAGCAAAAATACTTTTGATGCATGGTATATTTCCAGCAAAAAGCTAGTGGATTTAATTTTATATAATATTTATATAAACTCGATCAGAATCAGACTGGTATAATACAGGTAAAAATATGGATTTCAACTAAACAAAAAATGTTGCAGGTTGGCATAAATCATAAATTTAGTGACAAATTATACATTGATCAGCATAAATTATACATTCATCAGCATAAATGATACATTTATCAGCATAAAGCATAATATAATTTAAGCAGGATATAATGGGTTAGTCGACGAGCATAACTCATATTTGGTGCCCGTCTTGTTTTTAGTTTTTGGGGTTCCCCTAACATAATGGGTGACAATGGTTGAACAGACACTTTTTCTGATTGGAAGTCAGTGGTTATTTTACTGGAAACGATGTTTTTTATTATGTCAGTTTGTATTTTCAATGCTGATTTAAAAAAAATTTAAATGCTAATTTTAGGCAACTTTTCAACAAGTGTCATAATCACACAGACTGAATGCAACTGCCAACCAAAGGTTTTGTCTTAAGCAGGACCACAATAATACAAAGACATTGTCCATCCATTGTGTGACAATCATGTAGTATGACTTTTTGTTTACTGCAGATGACAAAAATTTTACCTCTGCAGAGCTGATCTTCATCATCTTCGCCATCTTCTGAATGAGACTGTACTCAAGTAAGTCTTTCTCTTCCTCCACTGTTACGGTCAACTCTCCCCTCAAGTTGATGCTGACCATCTGAAAATGACATTGTCATGACATCATCACCTGTGAAACTTATGTTGACAACAGATATCTACATAATAATTATAAAAGACCTATATATAATGCCTAGTTTGTAGTCCACTTTGTCTAATAGGGGTGTGTGTGTGTGTGTGTGTGTGTGTGTGTGTGTGTGCGTGCGTGCGTGCGTGCGTGCGTGCGTGCGTGCGTGCGCGCGCGTGCATTGTGCGTGAATGTATTTTTTTACAACTTTTGTTAAAAATCTAATGAGACGACTTCTCATACCTTTCTCTTCTTCTCCAATGGCCACTCGTTCTTGCTGAGGATGTAGCCAAGCTTCATAAGTGCTGCCTCAACAGTCATGTCAGAGCCTGGTATCACCCCACTGTCCAGCAGCGCCTGCCGTATGACATCACTATCATTAGTACTGTTGTTATTATTAGTAGTAACATTTATCAGTCCATTCATATAGTACATAAAGAAGATTAATTTATTAATATGAAAGTTTTTATAAGAATAAATAAACTAATTAAACAAAACTACTATATGCACATATAGGGTGAACTATTAATTAGTCAATCATGATTCGACATCACACATTAGGAAGCCCTAAAGAAATATTGGTAAAAAACAGGTTTCATCATTATGAGTTTTCTCTCCCTCCACAACCATATATTTCAAGAAAAGTTTTATACAAAAAAAACTCAATTTAAATTGATGCCTAATCAATACAACTATATTCTTTTTCATTAAAAATACCTTGTACATGACTACATTGGATGAATTAATGATGACTTTGTCGTACCTTGCCCGACTCGTAGGATGTTGACACCATCCCTCGGGAACACTGTGTGATGTTGACGATGAGCACGCCACGGTCCGACGCTTCTCGTAACACTTCCATGATGTCCTGCCTCGTGCTCGGTCCATTGCCCGCGCCATAGCTCTGTAGGACCACACCTTTCATGGGAGGCATCAGGAACTGCTTCACCTGGGCACAGTAAAAGAACCTCGCTATAAATATGAACACAATCCTAATATTTGTGTAATGTATGGATTGTATTAAATACATGTCTGTTTTTGCCAATGAATGCAAAAAGTTCAAAATGACTCAACTATATTAGTTATCTATATCTATCAAATTTAATGTAATTTGTCATATGATAGTGATCACTTTTATAGAAGAGCTGGTTATCATAAGTGCAAAAACTGACTAGTTAGTGAATTAGATATTTCATGTTGTCACATGCTGTCACATGGGGGAGCAGTAGAGCGCTGGACTGGCAAAAGATCCCACACAGGGAAATTGAAAAAAATGTGTTGTGGATTCACAGATTCTGGATCCACTAAAAGTGGGGGGGGAGAAGTGGAGTAGAGGAGTAGTGGAGTAGTGGAGTAGTGAAGTAGAGGAGTAGTGTAGTAGATGAGTAGTGGAGTATATGAGTAGTGGAGTAGTGAAGTAGTAGAGTAGTGGAATAGGAGTAGTGGAGTAGTGGAGTTGAGGAGTAGTGGAGTTGAGGAGTAGTGGAGTTGAGGAGTAGAGGAGTAGTGGAGTTGAGGAGTAGTGGAGTTGAGGAGTTGAGGAGTAGAGGAGTAGTGGAGTAGTGGAGTTGAGGAGTAGAGGAGTAGTGGAATAGAGGAGTAGTGGAGTTCAGGAGTAGAGGAGTAGTGGAGTAGTGGAATAGAGTAGTGGAGTAGTGGAATAGAGGAGTAGTGGAGTTCAGGAGTAGAGGAGTAGTGGAGTAGTGAAGTAGTGGAATAGAGTAGTATTGGAGTTGAGGAGTAGTGGAGTTGAGGAGTAGAGGAGTAGTGGAGTTGAGGAGTAGTGGAGTTGAGGAGTAGAGGAGTAGTGGCGTAGAGGAGTAGTGGAGTTGAGGAGTAGTGGAGTAGAGGAGTAGTGGAGTTGAGTAGTGGAGTTGAGGAGTAGTGGAGTAGAAGAGTAGTGGAGTAGAGGAGTAGTGGTGTTGAGGAGTAGTGGAGTAGTGGAGTAGAGGAGTAGTGGAGTTGAAGAGTACTGGAGTAGTGGCATAGAGTAGTGGAGTAGAGGAGTAGTGGAGTTGAGGAGTACTGGAGTAGTGGCATAGAGGAGTAGTGGAGTAAACTCAATGACCACCTTGTCTAGATGAATAAGGTGGTCATAAGACCACACATTATTACTATTAATCTAGATTCAAATGAGACTGGATTTTTGTCAGGCAAAAACAACACATAAAACACACCAGTACAACACATCATCACACACTTAAATTGATTATATGTAAGACACAGACAAAAAACCAAACATGCTTTCTACTTTTTTAAATGTAGAAATATATGTATAGCGAATATATGTTTATTGTTATTGTTAGTTTGGGTGGCTCCTACGATAGTGACCATTGTTGGTCTTAGTAGGAGTCTCCCGTCCCACAGCAAATGTTTTTTTTTGCATAATGTATTACTTTTATTGATGATTTATAAGTTGTTATTATATATTGTACAGTTCTATATGTGCATGTATCATATGTATTTATATAATTTATATTGCCACTCAATATAATTTATCTATGTTTTTCTGCTGTTGGGACAAATAAAATTTATCCTTATCCTTATCCTTATGTAGCTATGTATGACCTGTAGAGGTCATACATGGAAGGAAAGAACTCACAGTAGTGAGGGTGATGCTGGGAAACATGCGCAATACGCCCACTTCACGACACATGTCCGAATGTACAGTAAATTTCTTGATGCCGCCCTGACGAAAGACAGCACCCCAGTTCACTGCAAACACAATAAATTCTCTTCAAGGACGAAGATAATGTGGGAAAACCATTACGGTCAATACAAATTATTCAACACAGTCTTGTTGAGTCCTTGAGCAGTTATTAAACACACAATAAAACATCCTCACAAGCAATGTTAACATACCAGTTGCTTGACTAGAAGAAAGCTTGATATAAATAATAATATTGTTACCCCAAAAAGTTATTTCCAAAATGTATCAAAAACCATAAATGAAATAATAAAAGTTATTGTTTAAGCAGAATAATACTAATAATTTTTATCCCACAAGTTATCATCATTGTCTTTACAAAATAAATACCTCTAAATGTGCAGTCTAAATATTTGATCAAAAGATGCATCTTAAGAAAACACCCGGACCACGAGTTTTCCCATTCAAAACACAGTACCAATGCCACATATTTTTAACATCTTTATTATTGCAGTTTTAAGTCAAACTAAGTAATACTTGTTCAGAATTGATTATGTGTTCATTCTAGTGATGTTAGACTATAGCTTCTATTGCACTATGCCATCTAATATAATACCTAAAACAGTGTAGTATAGGTTAAAAATAAAAATTTTAACCTGTACTACACAGTTAATGTATCTTGGTTTTCAGTTTACTGACAAGCACAATATCCATGTAAAAGTAACTAATATTTCTTAATTTTAACAGGGAGCATACCTGAATATTATATGCAAAATGTTAAATGTCAGCCCCAAAGTTCAGACAAGATAGGCATCTTACCATGTATATTGATTTCAGTCACTGCGAGTGGAGAGAGATTTGGTGAATTAAATGCGTCCAGCGCTCCTGTGTCCTTTTTGGTTGACCGGTTGCCACGGAGCAGGGAATTGTGAAAGTAGATGGCCACCTGGAATCAGGACACAATAGTGCATCAGTTTTTATAAGAATATTACATTCAAAGTAGGTCAAACAAAGCACTGGGGCATGATTTGCCACAGTTTGTGGTTATCAGAAACTAAAATCCATAAATATTGCAAAATGCTATATTACATGTGCGATAATAGATATAGTGTAAATATTTGCCATTTCAAATGCAGTCATTAGTTAGAACAGCTATACTGTGTGGCTTTGTTGTAATAATAATAATTGTTTTATTCACAGACGCCTTACAACATACAAGAACATTATTACGGTTCTATAGTTGTGTTGTTAATAATAGTTACTGAGGTACATAATGAAATATCATAGCTACTTCAACCATCAACAAAATGTCCACACAAGGAATTAAACCAGTACTTCCAGATTCTGGACATGTACTTCACATCACTGTTAATGATGCTACAGATTTTTTTGAGAATTGCAATATAAATCTATATATAAATCTATATGTCAAATTTCTAATAACAGCAGCACAGTTGGGCAAATTATTGTAGACAAACATTTCACTAGCACTACAATATCTGTCAAATCCTAACACCACTCAGAATATATTGTTGTAATTTTGGATTAGTTGTAGATTAAACGCTAACATTTATAATATTAAATTAATGTGCTCACACATTTCTGGGTGAAACAGGATTGTTATAATCCTTTCACTAGTCTGGATAGTGCACATGAGGAGATGCACGCCCAGATACACAATTGACAATTAGGGCGTGTTTAGATGACATTACCTACCTCTGGTATGGTGTAATGTCCGGCCATGATGAGAGCCCCCAGAAAGTTGTCCCTTCCGTCACTGCGGGTCTCAAATATAGGAATCTGAAACAGATTTTATACTCATGAAAAAAAAATTATTTTATTGCAAATCACTTCAAACCAGGGCAACTGACAACAACGATTTGACTATAAACGTGTATTGTTTTCCACTGCTCCTGTAACGCATTAAAAGATATTGAACAGATCTCACAAATAGGGAAATATAGTGGACAATAACAAGTCAAAGACTACCCCATCAACATGCTGTCTGAAGCATGTTGCTTTGGACAGCATCCTTGTGACATCACGCTTCTCCGGAGACTGTGGAAGTAACCGTAAAAAATGTGTTTCTTTTGGAGTGGTTTTTCCGTGATTTTTACTACCCTATAGTTATTTCTATAAGTTGGAAGAAATATGTCAACAATGTTCCATCATGAATGAGCAAGTGATTACCTGAGATCCAGTGAGAATCACTGGTTTACCAAGGTTCTCCAGCATGAATGAGAGAGCAGATGCTGTGTAGGACATCGTGTCTGTCCCATGAAGGATTACAAAGCCGTCGAAGTGGTCATAGTTTGCCTGGAAGAACAAACAAAGATTTTGCAAAAATCCATCATTGAAGTAAAGTCAGAATTTAAGTAGTCCTGTGAGTTGTATACAGCTCGTTTTTGTTTGTAAAGCAGCATGACTTACAAGATATAACTTATCACTGGCAATCTTATAATTACTATCATAAGCAGATATAATAGGCATTTTCACAAAATAATAAGACAGGCTTCTTGACATGATTTCAGTGCTTGCATATATTAAATCTGAAAAAAGTACTAACAGTTACAGATGTGATCAGCGAGGATTGTGTATCTTGGTAACAATAATGCCACAATTTCTATTATTAAAGACTCTGGCAGCAATTTACTTCCATCATTAAAATTCAGATACATTTCTTTGAATTTGAAAGCTATAATTTCCCATGAATAGTCTTACTTTGATATCGAGTGCCATCTGGGCATAGTCATCGACTGTCATGTTGGAAGAATCAAGCAGAGGATCATACTCATAGACACAGTAAATTATCCTTCGTCCTTCTGTTGACTGACTAAAAAAGGAAGCATGTGACTTGTATGTTACAGTGGTGAGCATGTCTTTAGCAAATATTATGAACAATACTGGCACTTAACAAGGTTTTTGTGAGTAAGGTCATGTATCAGTTTGGTGATTATACGTGACCTACTTATGTTATGGTAACTCATGGTTGACATACTTTCAGAAACCATGGTTTAAACCAACCTGCTATAAATATTATTTGGATGCACAAAATATCAGAGAAAAAATCTGCCGATATTTTAACTATCATCAACTTTTGAAAAACTAGTTAGTTTGCTTTTTATTTTTTTTCATTATACTAAAGTGGTGGTTCCCATGATGTCTTTATGGGCATTAGCCTGATCTTCATTTCAATTTGTGTCTCTTATTTTGTTTAAACATGATCAGCGAAGGAAGGCGAAGGAGAAGAACAATTGAGGACCAGTATCAATGCCAGCCTTACTACGAACTTCAAGGACAAAGTGGATAACAACAACATTGACTGTAATACATACGGCATGACGAGAGGCAGCTCGGATGGCTTCTTGTTGTGTTTCTGCAGGATGGGGTAGGAGGCATCATGGAACATGGGCAGCTTCCGCAGCATGGGCACAAGGTAGTCGGCCTTCGGGCTGTACACTGAAAACATACATATAGTAATGTACACATTATGTATATGTATGGGTGTACTGTAAAAGATTGTACAACAATGTTTAAATATTGTGCGTACATGTGGCTCTGAAGACCCTAGTCGAATAGTAGAACAACTGATTTTTACAAAAATGTATTACTTAACCATGTTTTGTAATATCATTTAGTTTAGTAACCACAAAATACAGCCCTCATATTAAAAATGTTTTTTAAATATATATTTCTAGATATTAAATAGTTAGAATAAAAACTGTAAACATAAATTTTGAGCACTAAAATTCAGCTTAGTTTAGCTGTAGAAGATGCCTTGTTGTGATGTTTGATCAGATGTGAGACCAAATGGAAACAGGCGCTGATGGAAGGGTATCCAATAAGTAGTTCAAATTAATTTAAGCAAACATTTTGTTCCCGATATTTCTAGACATCGTAAAGTATATTTAAATTTCATGTACATGTATAATTACATGGCTATTTAGATTTTTTTCTCATATTTCAGACGTGAAATAATTCAACAGCATTACTGCAACAATAATCAAATGCACATATTCACCCAAGAACAACTTGAATACATGAATTAATACTTGAATATATACGATCGGAATACATGTACAAACCAGGTAATTAATGAAGTCGTGCATGCATAAAACGCTGAATGGCATTGGCTGGAAGATCACTGTTGTGGTGAAATATATAATAATATACCCAGTAATTATTAATTTTATAAGATTACAAATATTGTAGTATTACATCTCAATTTATTGCAAACCACCAGAACTTGTCAACTGCAGCAATACACACCTTTTGTTTGATTGCCCATCACCCATACCCTCCATTGGCATTATAAGCAATATATTTTAGGTCCGATAGTTTTAGTATTGTTTCCTAGGAAATATATTTAATTGAGCTTGACTTTACAAAGTTTAGACTTTGTCAAAGAGGTATATGGTACCTCTTGATTTCCAAGCTAGCAAGACTTGATGGGGCCAATGATGGCTAACAAAGAAGGTACACAGGTAGTCCAGAGCAGAGGCAGAGACATCAGGCCCAGAGGCCATAATTGGCCCAACCGCCAATGTCAATTAGTTTTGCTAGAACTTGACTGGGCTACAATGTGGCCATACATACATTGCAGACCTAGTCACATGGTTAGAATCATGTCCTGTAGTGGCCACGCCACTGATAGAATGAGCAGTATTGAAACTGGCACCATCGCGTAGCCACGTATAGTGCCAATTAGTGGCCATACTAAACACCAGGCCTGAGGTGGAAGTACTCTTGTACTCGAGTACATTTTTTAAGTACTCATACTCGTACTCATATAACTTATGGGTCATGTACTCATACTCGTACTCAATGTACTCAGATTTTACAAGTACATTACGAGTACTTTCTCAATATATGCTGTGAAAATTTATTTATTTGTAGTTAACAAAATGAAACTTTCCTGAAGTGTTTGAATGTTCAACTATTTTTTTACATACTTTGTTATTTCTGATTAATATGATATGACTATGATACCATCGAGTCCCAGTATCTCCTAGACAGTTACCCCCCAATCCATCCCTACACCCCATGATGGCATTCTCCAATGACCATGACTATGATACCAAAAAAGGCAACAGGCAGCATTTTTCCCAGTCAAAAAAACCCCGTTAAGCAAACAATTGCAGGCTACCAGTTCCGGCCATAATCCCTGTTTGTTTAATTAAGCCACCAAGATGTCCACTAAGCACCATTCATCAGTTAGCCATGGAATGCCTGTAATACAATTTGCATGACCCAGTAGTGTGCTGGGAAACCATGCCACTGGGCACTGGCTGACAGTGCTAATTGCTAAGAACTGCCAGCTGAGTCTTTCTCTGTAGAAGTAACTGGCTCAAGTCAGACTGCCTGCAGACCTACACCAGTATAAGTATAATCTGGTGCCAGCAGTCTGATTAAAAAGTACAAAGGAATGGGGACTTTGATCCTGTTATTATTATATTGGCATGTGCTAACTCTCCCAACAATCAGTAATCTAAGAGCAGGTTTATTGGGTATTATTATATCAAAGCATGTGGTTTATTAATTGTTAATTGCAGTTAAGATGGGACTCCATACAAAAACTGATTTTATGAGTCATACCATGTATGTATGTTTGTAAAAGGGAGTGGTTCGTAAAAGGTAACCGGATGTTTGGGAATGGAAATGTCATTAAAAAAATGTACTCATAATATTACTCGTACTCGTGAGAATGTACTCGTACTCAGCTTTTTAGCAGTGTACTCGTACTCATCCATCACCAATGTACTTGTATTCATGACAGTGTACTCGGCAGCAGGTCTGCACTAGGTCTATAGTCGTATAGAATGTGTGTGTAGAACATGGAAACTATTTCGTGTCTTTTCAACGCAATATTTACAATGTACGCATATTGTATGGACTACACGTGAAGCTACAACTGACATAGGTTCTACACTACGACACCGATTCAATGCTTAACCGTACCTCCCCCTTTTGATTTCATGCCGATTGTTCCTCCCGTATACAAGACCAGGATCTTCGAAAAGGGGTTCGGTTCATATTCCTGGTCGAGATCGTCCAACGTTTTGGCACTTGAGCTGCACTGTCTCAGAATCTTCGGTTGATACGACGGGTCCATGGGAGGCCCCATCAAACACGAGTCTACACTCAGTCGTTTCCCGGCTTGCGCCAGCATTTTGTTATTGTTTGAACCGTCGAGATTGGACATTACACTGGTTTCTATGGCTTTCCCCTCGTTCACTTCACCGTGTGACATTTTGACCGGTCAAGGTCGGCGGAAGTGATGCGCGAATGTGTTTTCCAATCAGTGCGCGGGATTGGGAGGCGTGGCATCTTTATTATCCTATGACACGTGCTCGTGCATTAAGGCATGTCGCTTCATGAGTTCACACCACGATTACCCTTCCTACTGTGAATGTATTTCTGAGTTTGTTTAATGATTCTTTTTATGGTATATTTTCTCTCTGAAATAGAATTATATTTTTATTCAACAGGATCGTCTCCACTGTGTTGATTATGATTGGAAGACGTGTTTTCTCCCTTATTGAAACATGGACTTTGAGGCCGTTATATATACACAATTTAAATCACTCTTCTTAAACTCCATCCTCAACTGATTTAGCTTATGGCGAATCCATTTTCGTTGATGTCCTAATATGTAGTGTGTGAATAAATTTAAGTAATACCTGAAGTCGGTTTAATTAATTAAAACGTGCAATTTTTTTTCAATCATCAAAAGAATTGACTTTAGTCATTAGATCTGGTAAGGCTCAAAATAGTGGATATCTAAAACTGTAGACACTATATGGGGTCAACGCTGATCATATGCTCGACTTCCATCCTCTCGCCGATTACATGACAAAGCTATGCAATTTCACCAAGGATGATATTCGTGAAATATCAGCGTTTCCATATTCACTTCAATAAATTCTGCATGCATGCTTAAATAAATAATTTAATAGTTGCAAATACGAGCTAGCATGTCGTAGTGGATACCAGGTAGGTTTGAATCTTCGCAAAATGACTTTGAAATGAGTCAAGCAAAAAAATCGAATTGATGATACACCTTTAATTGTACATTCATAACAGTTATAGTGCAACCATCACATATCACGTTTAGAATGTTTAGCGTAATAAATACTACCCATATATATATATATATATATATATATATATATATATATATATATATATATATATATATATATATATATATATATATATATATATATATATATATATATATATATATATGACAATGTAGGTATACAAATGACAGCTAACAAGTAGCTATATACATGATGCCGAAAAGGTCATCAATATATATATATATATATATATATATTTATGTTGTCTCCACACTCTGATCGACGTAATAAAATTAATATAAATAGTGATAATTATAAATAATCCTTAAAATAAAACAAATGTTGTTGGCGTCCAAAGATTCCAAGGATAAGACTGCCAACACCGAGTACCCTAGCTTGGTCTAGGTAAAATAGTACACCCACGCTCGCACGGTCGCACGCGCCCGCCCGCGCGCGCGCGCACGCACGCACGCACGCACGCACGCACGCACACACACACACACACACAAATACACATACACAATTATGCACGTACTTCGGTCGAATATACTTGCATTCTTTCCACTGTAAGGTCGTTGACTGACCACGACACGCGTGAGTGACTCGATGTGACGGGTACAACGGGAGATGAACCTACCTCCTTGTTTCAGCTTCTTCATCCCGATGGTGCCTCCGGCGTAGAGGACAAGAATGCGCGAGAAATCCCTCGCCAGAACAATTTCCAGAGGGATGGAGATGTACGTAGCTGTCGAAGATGTTGGCTGTCGTTTTGCTCCATCTTCTGGTTTGTCGAGTGTCGCCTGCTTGGTCAATTGTAGCGGCGGGAATGCTCGGTAACAACCTTCGCTTGGCAGACACGAACCGTTGCTTATAAGCGTTGTCGTCGTCGTTTGCATGGTGTGGACAGTTTGCGATGAACCGAAGCGGGGAAAAAATCAGTAAGCATGTAAACCTCCAGTGACGTTCTTGATTTCCCGTTGTGCGCGTACGTCGAAAGTCGAAGCTTTTAGGCCTAATTACGTGGTGCACGCTGAATGAAAACTGTGCATCCTCTAGAAAGTGTGTCAGAACAATGGGATGAGCTCGCGCGAGTGTGCTTAACGCATGTTCGCCGTCAATGCGTCACGCTTCGGTGCGCGCCACGTCGTCTCAACAGCTTGAATTGCTCCGTTTCGTCTAGTGTCATTGGCATGTGGCTTAACACGTTCGCAAAGTGCAGTTTCGGGTGGCGTCGATAAGGTGGTGAATTTCACGTCTGACTCGAACGCAAGCCCAGAACGAACAATCAAACACTCAATTGGACTTGCTCCTCGTCGGACTTTATCATAGCACTCGGTCAACTTTCGACAAGCTTGCGTAACAGTAGATGGCCAGAGGCTTTGTCGAGTAGGGGAAGTAGGGGAATAAGGGATAGTTAAGGATATTTGGCCAACTGAATACTATAGGAATACGCACTAAAAGGCAACATGTATATATTAAGATAAGGTGATGACGGGATTATAAAATGGTGATACAAAATGTGCGTAATTGTTTTTACTTTTTTAGATATTCAGCAGATTTGTTAAGACAAACATTGTCACGATTTGTCCAAGGTTTGGGGGGGATGGAACAGCTATCTCGTTTTACCCCTTTCATTAATATTTTTACATGAAGTGTTCAATACAGTCAGGATAAACACGGAAACACGATATCCCATTCTGCCTCGTTGGAACTTGTTACATATTCGTCTGGACTGGTTCTTCTCGTTATCGCTCAACACTAATCAGAAATTATTGATTCCATATCAAGCTGTGATGCAATACTTTTCTTTCATAAGCACTGTATTCTTAAATAGTACGAGTTACTTTAGGAACTCTCCGCAAAGCAATTGACCACAGTAGATCACACAACCAGAAAAAAATACTGTGCTCGAGAACGATGCCTCTGGCAGAAACGCTACGTGTCACGGTGAATATGCTACCATGGAAGGTTTACATAGTTAATATTATTTAAAGGTGGCAGCACTTGTTTATGAGAAAATAGAAAATCACATATTACCTCAGTACCATTATGCCCCTACTTCCCCTACATATCGAATGTTACCTGACACTATGTTTGAACATAGACAGACACGCGTACACGCACCTTTGTCCACGTGACATTTTATTACATAATACGTTGTTATTAATCAAACGAGACAATTGTGTGTGACAGTTAAAGGTAAACTTAAAGGTAAGCAGCATACCAAAAACAAAGGGTTAGAAAGTTTCTAGACGGTTTAACAATTCCAGTAGCAAACAGTTGGATCCGTACGCTGAGAAGCTATATGGGGTATAAGCGTGCTTAAAGACAGCTGGGATTTTAGTTGACGGCGAGATGTAACTATATGTCTTGCCGATTTAACGGATCAACTGCTGCCGACGTCGATTATGTCACTTCCAGTCGACGATGCGTGGACACGTGAACGGTAAATGACATAATAGTTTCAGTCACGACAATGTCGAATATTGGCCGTGGACGACACTGGATGCGTAGGTTGGTATTTCCAACGAAATTATTGTGTTATTAGTAGAAAACGTTGATGGGTAAGCGTTGTTGGTTGAAACTGTTGTATTCTCAGCGTCATTTTATGTTCGCGTTTTTGCAATTGTAGCGCAGACGAAAGACTCCGGATTATCTGGTACTAAGTTAACGTTTGCAACCACAACGGTTTAAATCCTTCTCGTTCTGACAATTATCACTATTTTTCTTTCTTATCACAATGTTTTCTTTATGTGTGTATGAAACTATATATTTGCCGGGTAGAGGACGCTACCCTTCTGACATTCTTCCCGTGGGGCCTTGGGGCGAGTCACGTGCGCTCGAAGTCCACGATGTTCTCTGAGAATGACAAACATTTATGAGCAGATATGTGGCGCCATCTAACGGAACAACTGCTGCCGACGTATTTTGTTCCTATTGAACGCTATTATCTAACTGGATTTTACCGGATTCAGCATTACTTTATTTAGGATAAATGCTATTTATGTAGAGTAAACATTTATTAATATTGTTATTGCGTTATTGTATTCGTCAACATTTCATCCTGCTAATTCGTCCAGGTCTCTTATAATGTGATGTTTATTAACACTCATGAAGGCCATTATGTAACTGGATTTTACTGGTTTCTATAGTAACATATTACTAGGTCAAATGTTAATTACACAGAGTAAACATTGATTTATTAATATTGCTATTGCCTACGATCATTGTGTCAACATCTTGACCTATTAATTCGTACCAGGTCTTTTGTAACTTACTGTGTATCAACAATCTTAAAATAGTCCAGCGTTAGATGGAAGCCACGTGGACAGCATCCATAGACATAACCACGTCACTCAAATTATTTGTTTATTATCTCTACAAATTATATTTTTATGGTTCTTCCATGTAGATGCAGATGTTAATCTTGTTTGTTTAGCTATCCTACTTTACATTGCGTATGTTATCTTAATTAAAAATGGTTTTCTACTGTGTAATCACGTGGGTGCCTCGTTAGATAAGTGCTAAATAAGCGCCACCGCGACAGACAACACTAATATCATGGAAGAATGCAACACAATGAAATATAATAATCGTGATAAATCGTTCTCGTCTTAGTAAGAATGCTGATATATATTGCATATTGCATATATCATATTGCTAAGTAATCTAATATGTGAATTACATATGACAACATTAAACAAGATTGCCACCCGAAGCAACAGGATGGGAAGTAAACAAGACAATTTTTATCTTATCCAGACTCGAACAGTTTGTGACCCGTCAAATCTGGGTTGTAGATAATTTCTCTACTAGAATTGATACAGCCAGCAAGTAATATGTTCCATTCATTACGTCTTCGTTCTGTGTGAGAGTGAGTACCTACTTTCTCATATTAAGTGTACATTGTTCCATTCATTACGTCTTCGTTCTGTGTGAGAGTGAGTACCTACTTTCTCATATTAAGTGTACATTGTTCCATTCATTACGTCTTCGTTCTGTGTGAGAGTGAGTACCTACTTTCTCATATTAAGTGTACATTGTTCCATTCATTACGTCTTCGTTCTGTGTGAGAGCGAGTACCTACTTTCTCATATTAAGTGTACATTGTTCCATTCATTACGTCTTCGTTCTGTGTGAGAGTGAGTACCTACTTTCTCATATTAAGTCTACATTGTTCCATTCATTACGTCTTCGTTCTGTGTGAGAGTGAGTACCTACTTTCTCATATTAAGTGTACATTGTTCCATTCATTACGTCTTCGTTCTGTGTGAGAGTGAGTACCTACTTTCTCATATTAAGTCTACATTGTTCTCAACATCTAAGTTGTCTATTTGGTCTCATCTCAATGGTTTGGTGTCATAGTTCAATCCTGACAGTGTTCTCTGGTGCTGTCACGACCAATCACCATCGCCATTCTAATTGAGTTTCCATTGTGTCTTCCTAGGTACACTGACATCAAGTAGCGGATATCGAAAGCAGAACGGAAGAAGAAAACATCCCACCGAAATACTGACATCGCCAAACGAAGTACATCTGGAGATGACACACAAAATTAGCGTGGTGCGAACGTAACTTTTATAATTTGCTTTACATTTTCACACATACATTTCATTCGGATATCCTCCTTGCGCCTAATGCCACACTAAACAAAGCTTGGGCGCATATATTTATAATCGCCGTGCAAACTGGGAAATCATTTATTGATTGACTATCGCGAAACTTTGGCGCAGCGGGCTGCACGCGTCTAAAATATTCGCGAGAGTCTCTCTTCGGACGTGTTTTGAACATATGATTAATTTGTGTTGTTCGCATGCCATTTGCCAAACGAGGGCTGTATCCCATAAAACAAACTTGTGCAAAACACGCAACACCTTACGGAATGTCTCTTACTCACGTAAGACTGTCTAATAGTATTTATTAACTGAAAACCCAGTTTTCAGTTTATAGACCAACGACAGCCATGGCGCCATTTTGGATTTTAATTATGCGTAAACATTCGTTACAATAGGCAAGTGCTTTTGTGCATCGTCTCACAACAATTAGTCATTCATTTAGTGGAGATTCATAAATATGGGATTGTATCTAAGGTTGCAGTAACTCCGACCTTTAGTAAAGCTTGCACCTGCGTTATTTTATTGCTCCTGGAATCGTCTCACAACAATTAGTCATTCATTTAGTGGAGATTCATAAATATGGGATTGTATCTAAGGTTGCAGTAACTCCGACCTTTAGTAAAGCTTGCACCTGCGTTATGTTATTGCTCCTGGAATGATCAATCAACGTCGTCATTATCAAAAGAATCCGCAATGGCATTGTGATGCAGATTTTGTCTACACGAATCTATAAACATGTTTTCTTTCAGGTTTGGAAAATTCCATGTCCATGCTTATTGAAAGGTGTGTCATAATTGTCGCCAGTGCGGCGCCATTCAAAACGATACCACGGATAGTACAATACAACGAATCACTAATGGTTGTATTGCGCCTATGTTTGAGTACTTAAACTCTCTTGTAAGATGATGTATGTAAATTACAAAAAAGCCAATTGTATAAGTGAATCACTATAATATATGTTCTTGGAAAAGTAACATAAAAACTAAGCCATTTAAATTTTATTTAAACAGCAACATTTCCTTTACAACACAAATAGCAGCACGTATAGTTGTTTCCACGAAATTGTTTTGCTTTACACACATTAGAAACGTGGTCATATTTTCAAGCATATGAGTGAGTTTTTGAATGCGTTCAAATTGTCAAAGGTTAAATTCTTCAAGACAAAACAAATGGAATTATGCAAACAACCACCGTTGAATATAATAAAAAGCTAAAACGCTTTCTTCGCACAGAACGAAAAGCTGTGTTGTCATTTTTGCTGCTACAATTTGAAATATGTTTCCCGACATGACATGTCCATTCTTACGGTCTACTTGATTCGTGTGGTGTTTGTTGCAGTATTATTTATGTATATTGACATTTACCCAAAGACATATGTTCATGGACATGCAATCTCACAGCATGATAGCCGAAATAAAATTGATAATCATGAAAACGACCTGTCCAACAACAACAACAACAACACATTTACTATATTGTAATCATATAACACGCAATATACTCAAATATATTCGGAGTACTGTGTATAATGAAGCCCTCCCGGGATAAATTTAAGTCGTAATTCTCATATCGAACCCACCTGAGTTCCTGGCCGGTTTCGTCATCCCTATCGTTCCTCCCGTGAAGATGGTCAACACCCTGAAGACGTCTCCATTTGTCACTGGTCTCGGTCCAATGTTGGACAAATCTCGCGGTCCCATATTTGGCAATACGACAGTTCGTTGGAACAATACAGTATGCTTCAGGACTCACTACTGTTGATACGTAGCCGCTGGTAGCAAACTATGGGAACGCGCAAGGACCGCAAGGCGAATGACGACCGTTCAGCTCAGCGTTCGCATGATGTATGCCCGCGTTGAAGTGGACGATTCAAATGTAGGTGCGTCTTTTGGCTGATGCAATTTCAACGGTGCACGGATCTATACACTTATGCACCGTACGTGGCCATCGTAAATGGCAGTTATCGCCGACGAAGAGATTGGAGACATTTCAATTCAGGTATACAAAGCGTGGGTGATAGCCTCGAGGTGAATTCATTCATGTATCTCCGCGGTATATCATTAACGTTCTTATATTCCAGTGTGAAGGCAATCTCTGTACGTATCGTCTTTGTCGTGGTGTCGGCACGTGCACGTACGCACGCTTGCACACACGCACGAATGCACGAACACCAGGCACTAGGCGGTAACATGCACCCTTTTTTCCGACAGACTGCATATTATGCTGCTGATGGTTATATTATAAAATGCTGCTAAGTATGAGACGCACGGAAAGATAATATGCAGAATAACCAGCCTGTGTTTCGTCTGGTGGGATATGTTCCCCTGGTTAACAAGAATGTTTGATGCAAATCTACCGTTTCTTCGTACCCATTTATATTTCATACGAAGCACTGTTTGCATTCACGGTGTCGGTGCCGAAACAAAAGGCTTAGTAGGTTTATTTAATACCCGTAGCCACGTACGAGTTCCAAGAGGGGGCGTAACAGTGGTCTCGACTTCCCATCTCCCACCTGCGTTTTGGGCCTAACCTCCCACCTGTTTGTGTGGCCAATCTCCAGCCTCTCACTACGTTTGAAATTCCACCTCCCACCATTCCCACCTATTTTTACGTCAACATGCCACCTCCAACCAATTTTTCGGACCAACCTCCCACTTCCTCCCCCTGTCAAGGGAGTCGAATGTAGGAACAATGTGGATGTGTTTGTGAAGAGAGGTTTGTTCCCAGACCTAACTTTGGTTTTTGGGAGGTCTGATGATCCCGCGTCGCCCACCAGGGCCTGTGTTTGTATACACATGACAATGCCACTTGACCAATGAGTGTCGTGCTCAGCGCCCGCCGTGAAGACAATCACCTCTACTTTGGTCTCGTTCAGATATGTCGACAGCGGGTAGCGGTATTAACAAGTGCCACACCACCGTTCGAATATTAACTAAGAAGTGATTGAATTGGATTATTATCGACGAACCGTTGGTAGTCGGAGCACAATATTACATTTTATGTGTTTATTTACGGTAAAAAAATTCCCCACACTACACCATTGTTCCCCAAGTTCGTTTCAGATTAAATGCCCATCCTCGTGGGGGGTTCGGGGGATTTCCTTTTGGGATAATTTTTTTTTAACTCTACCATTTTTCAGAAATTCCCGATGTACGTCCATAATTGTGTACGTCCGTATCCCTCTTTTCAAAACCCCGAGGACGGCCTGGATCACACACGACTACTTTGACAAAATTCCCACACGCGTGTTGAATTTAACACATTAAACGGGTGTTCAGCGCCTTGAAATTTTGTTATATCTTATGGAAAATTCCTAGACATGGGATTGTTTTCTAACACCGGGAAATCCCCGACCTTTAGCTGGTACGCTGCTTCGACGCACCTTAATTTGAGTAGCTCGGATACAAAGACCTGATATAGGGTCTGCAACGTGTCCACCAAGTCAGGCTAACCGATGGCATCGCGCCAGAAAATAACAAAAACAGTCTGCCATTGACACTACCGCGCACGTATTTATAAAACCAAGTGCATGATTGCTGATGCAATCGTTTCTCAACGGCAACGGTGGATTTAGCCTTCCTTGTAGAGTGTGTGTGGGTGTTTGTGGGGGGGGAAGGCAACATCTAAGGGGGCCCATAAATTAACTTGTATGCATAGTTTAATGCATGGGCTGGTACAGGAGGCATGTCACAAGTCGCAAAAGGGTCCCCTGATCCTGCCAGCGGCACAGTGTGTTTTGACGGAAGACCTAAATCCGCCTACGAACGCAGGTCTGCTAAGCAGCGAAAATGTTTTGATTCAAATGAGCGGATTCTTGTGTGCCTGACTGTGTCAAAACAACCGCCGTACGCCCGGTGTGGCGTCTATGGTCGTGTTTATGTTTTACGCCTGCGGATTTCGCACGTTTGTATCGCGTGACCTAGCTATTCTCGAATGCGGCCTTGCACTGAATTCGGATGTGATTACAAACAAAAATAGATTGAAACGCGAGACTTCCTGACACAATTACCACCAAGGTCTACATGGTAATGTATATCGTGCTTTCTGGATGAATATGTTATCATGTATTACTAATTAGATAATGTTTAATACAATAATTATTGTGCTACTATACATTTGTATTATAATTATCCATAAACTACCACTGTGGCTGTTGTGGTAGCGGCATGTATCACGCCTTAATAAGAGTCTCCCTGACCATACATTCATTTATATATATTTGCTGTATTTAATATGGTCAAATAAATTATTATGATTCTGTTGTTACCGACCTATTGACCTAGCTTACCTTTGAATACTTTCATGATTTTACTTCATATGCGACACGATTATAATCAAATGTTAATATCTTATGATTTAATATTATTTGAACATCGTAGTCAAATGTTCTTTCATCTTATTAATATCGCTTTTGCGTGTACAAATTAAACTACGTATTTAAGTTAAGTGCCAACAAACTGCTCTGATAACTTACTGTTTTATGATGTCTTGCATGCTTAAATCTTATCAATGCCATACATAATGAGGTCAATTTACAGTGCTATTTAAAATTAACTCTGTACATGTCAGGCCCATCCTCTGGGTTTTGAAGGGGGGTTCGGGCGTCCCAATCAGCTCGTTCGAACCCCCCAAAACGACCCGCGAGGACGGGCATGCATTTCACTGTTTTTGTATGGAAAAGGCATATGTCTTGAACAGTCAATCTTACTCATGCTCCTGTTTACGTTTTGTTGATCTTTCTGTATTTACAAGTAATATCGGTTTTGAAGTGTAATCAACATTTTGAAAAGGTGGAATACTGAACATCGTGGTCTGGCATATCCTTATTTAAATTTAGTTCCGTACCTTCTGGGTGAGATTTAATTAAGAACCGTGTGCCACATATCTAGTAATCAGCTTTGATATTACGGCATTTTCATAGCTTAGCGGGAGGCCCTTTTAAACAATATATAGTAGAGGGGTTACTGCCCGTGGCAGCAGTTGTAAAACCAGCGTAAATCACGATCGCAGTAATGATACCACATATACAATAAACACAACACGATATAGAGACCACATATTTGTATGATAGCCTAATGCATCTCACAGCTTTCTCGGTTGCAGCACCAACTCTGGGTAATTCACTTCCAGACAGCGTAAAATCAGCAGGAATATAGTTTCATTTCGCCGTCATCTGAAAACCTATCTTTTTAATAGTGCATATCCTCCTTAGCTTCTTGGCACGTCCATCCATTTGTTGACGACTTTTCGCATTGTACATGGTCACGAGAATGCCTAATCCTTTGGTTTTGTTGCGCCACTGAGCTCGGATTTTCCGAGGATATTGGTGCCAAAGAAGACATTTTATTAGTATTATTATAAATAACACCTGTGTCAATGGATAAAGGTAAGTTCTTATATAGCCTGGTATCCAGTCCTTATGACCGCTCAAAGCATTTTATATTTTACCATGGCAGACCTTTCAACACCAACTCGATCTCTGGATAACACTCAGCCACACTGCGATTACTGCTCGAAGACTATTCGTTCACAAAAGTAATATATATCATCGTCTATAGCCATATGTACTCATTTATATAGCTGAGTGAATTGAGGCAATTTTGTATGAATGAAATTGCCCCAGCTTCGAAACGGCACGAAGGGGATTCGAACCCTGGTCTTCTACAATACGGCACACCACAAATCGATCAAATTCGTGACAACAGAAATGGCTATACACTTATACGCAAGTGTCTTGGTTGACGGGTAAGTTATGTTTTGCCCCACGCCATCACATATGTGCTACGTGCTCTTTGATGCACGCGTACGATCACATACTGACGTTACTAGTAGGTTATTCTAATAGAATGCAAACTTGCCGCAAATGTGCTAGTATATATATATAATACAATGTACAGTTGACCCTACTGTGCCTTACAACACGCACGCACGCACGCACGCACGCACGCACGCACGCACGCACGCACACCTTTCAGCCTTGATACAGTTAGGCTTTTTGCAGGGGTATCTGGATAGTATGAAGCAGACGACCTGGCACTGATCGAGTGTCACTATTATTGTGGTTCCAACGCACAATACTGGTCAGTACTATTGTTTACGGACAAACTGATTAGGTAGAACTCTGGCCATCGTCACAGGGAACCCAACGGAGGAGTGTTTACACTAGCACAGGCTGTGCGTCAGTGTCAAGGCTTAGGTGAAATGATCTTATAGTAAGACGTCAACATTAGCTTGCCTATATATGTCAAGGCCATGAGGCCAGTGATCGTCCAAAAGTCGTAGCTGTCTGTGTCTGTCATCTGAGTAACCGGAGAGGTGGCCAGTGGCTTTGTGCTGTCGACTGGAACCGTGACATTTAATCGCCTTCCTCCCATTAGTTCCTTCTTCTTCTTCCCCGAGACTCGGTGTGTTCGTTCATTAGTTTGTTGGCCATCTTTAAATCACTTGAGGAAAACAGACAATAACATGGTCAATGCTCGAGTTGCGAGCGATGAATAACAAAACCATCTTCAGTAATTGCTTTCATGTTCCTGTCGAACCCACTTTATCTCTCGTGTCATAAGATTACTGTCTTTAACACATCCTACCTCAAAATCCCACCTTGCCCTCCCACAATTGTTTAGGACCAATCTCCCACTTCCTGCCACATGGGTTAGCTGATAATTTAGCTGATGAGTATCCCCATAGGCATAAGGCGTATGTCATATATCATACAATTACTCATACATCGGGAAATACGGGCGAACCAAATAAAACATGTATTTTAATAACATTTACATCATGACTTCACGTTATGTAAATTAAATTACTGCACTGGGACATATACGCACACGCCTGTGTGGATATGCCCAAAACGACCGGCGGGTGAAGATTGTCAATTTTTGCAACAATAATAACACACATTCCAAAAATGCATAAGCCACCGATATGCATATATTATTGTAGATGTGAGATACGTATCAATATATGTATACAATTATATGAGATTCTGCACGAACAGCATTTTAGTTAATAATTTCTTACCGACGCAAACAAGTTCAGTTAGCTGATTCAAGATAAATGTGCGGACATGCCCCACCTTCCCCTACATAAACAGCTTACATACTCACACATGCACGCACATACACCACATGTACCTACGCACTACACACGCACACAACTTAGGATTTTGTATCGAGCAATGCCCGTGTTTTACACATCTAAGCGACACTATCCCACGGTAGGGCCTATTCAAGTTAATCGACGATAAAAACACTATATTTTTATTTGGTGAGCAGATATTGCCAAAAAGATAGCCGTGCTGATATCCATTCGACGTTCACAAACGTATGCTTAACATATGATTCTCAGAACGAGATAGCCGTGTGTTATCTAGATGGATATATATCACGGTAATAAGATTACCTGATTGGTCTAGAACATTTAACCGTGATATATCCATCAAGATAACACACGGCTACGTCGTTCTGAGAATTCATCTGACATTTGAATCATTTCGAACGCGTTGTTGGCACAGACTCGCGATTGTTAGCAACGTTTAGTGTGTTTTCTATGATTTACGTCCGCATCTGTTCCTTCGTACAATACGAACGCTTCGTGCAAATGTAGGAAGTTAAAAAATATGTTTAAATGTTAATTTGCCCTAGTATAACAGGAATCGTGGTGTTATCTGGCTGGTAACACTCGAGCGACAACAAACAAACAGTGTGCTATTCATTAACTAACGTCGATATGACTAGGGGAGACCAGGGCTAGTTATATACAGGGGCAAGTTGTTACAGTCGTTTTACGAAAACACAGCACACATATCGACAGTAGTTGGACGGAAGTCCACCAGCAGGCACCCTGTCCAAAAATCGGGAGTAAAGAAGACGAAATTAACGAGATTTGGACAAAAATTACTTTTTAACCACCTATTTTTTTCGGTATGCCCACATAGTATTATCTGAGGCAGCCACGTTTTAGGTTTCGTGAATGAAGCTTGAAACATGTCTACTATATAGTATAAGGGGTTATGCCAAGTAGATGTTAAACTGAAAAACAAAACAGGTTTTGTTATCGTCCACGTGCGTTCAACTACAAAAATTTTTTTTGGGGCAAATTGTAACAACACTCGGGCAGCTCGCACCGATGGTTCAGCCAGCGAATTGTGTACTGACGATGCCTGAAAGAACAAAATGTATTTAACCACGACGTGTGTACGTTTTATCTCACCTGTGAAGCCTAGCGTACTTTTTTTAAAACCAGTACTGTAAATGCTAGCAGCGACAAACAAAATGAACACATATTCAGAAGGGCGGGTTACACATAGGCGGGCTACACATAGATGACAATCTTGTTAACTTTTTATGGCTCAGCCCTATTTGAGCAATTAATAAATATTGCACGATTAATTGAAATGTGGATGTTCGTGTGCGTGCGTGTGCGTGCGTGCGTACCTGTGTGTATCATTTAATCAAGTAGACATCTACTTAATTAAATGATACATATATATATATATATATATATATATATATATATATATATATATATATATATATATATATATATATATATATATATATATATATATATATATATATATATATATATATATATATATATATATATATATATATATATGTTGCTATTCACTATTGCATATTCCATTCACAATCGTTTGTTATGTAAGAATCCGGGGAATGTGTCCCCTTTGATAACTAAAAATGAAAAGCTTAATATATGAAGCTGTGAACACCTACCTTTTTATGCACACTGTGTATAATATGTGTATGTATGTATAATCCAATTAGTGTAATAACAGTAACATGTTCGAGTGAAACTGGCTTTGCGATCCACACGTTCTTTGCTGTAACAACGTGCCCCGTATGATCGACCGCGCCTGGGAAACTTCACATATCTCACAGGCGACCAATAAGTGCCAGTTCTTGGGAGAATGAGCAGCTAGACTTCCGCTACGATATATTAGGCTTAATGTTCGTTCGAACGCGCTCGTACGTCCCGTGAATACGAGTTCACGACATGTAAATATAGTTCACAACCTCCGCCAATTTCGAGTTCTCGACAGGTAATTACGAGTTCACCAGCGTCTCTCGCGGTGACTGCCTTTTCTCCCGTACAACTCGGCTGGTATACTATAAACAAGATTATATAACTTGAATACATGTAAACAAAATGGTATGCTCGGCAAATATCCATGGGCATAAGCCTGCCATCGGTTGTTTTCGTCGTTTTTGTACGACGTAACATTTATGTTTGCTTGTTGATCTAAATGACAAAAGATGCAGTGAGTCCATACAAACTTCGATTATCCAGACCCAGAAGGATGACTCCATAACACGTTTTTATACAACGGTTAACCGTGCTGATATACAATCGACGTTCACAAACTAATACTTAACATAAGGATTCTTAGAACGAGGTAGCCATGTGATATCCAGGGTGATAATGCACGGTAATGCAACTACCTGATTGTCTATATGTTGTTTAAATAATGTCGAACCCGATCGAGCACGCGCTTTGGCATAGACACGCGATTGTTCAAATATTATCAACAATTTCAAATATGTTCAATCTACGAACCGTCATCATGGGGCCTCGGGCAAGCCTACACATTTCAGCCCCATACATGCAATACTGATGGAGAATCGGAGACACGAAGGACCAGACAGATAGACAGACATACGTACATACAGGTCATATTAAAAACTAGTTCCGTTTCCCGGCAGGCAGGCAGGCAGGCAGGCAGGCAGGCAGGCAGGCAGGCAGGCAGGCAGGCAGGCAGGCAGGCAGGCAGGCAGGCATATAGAGACAGACAGACAGACAGACAGACAGACAGACCTACATACAGACAGACAGCCAGACATAAATAATCACAAACTACTTTATTATATAGAAACAACTAGCCGAGTTAACCGGCGTTGCACGGGACAAAAAGACACTCGCTGAAAGAGCTTATGACTCCTTGCACCACTTCCCAGTCAAATGTTGGTATGATAATGCCACCAAAATCATGTCCAACTGCCGGTTTGACGAAGCGTTCGTCTGTGGACGTTTGACGTAGATCACGTAACTGGCGACAAACGTAGAAAACAAGCTAGCGCATAACAATTGTACTTTCTGTTGTTCTCGGGTACTTTCAGGTATCTACATTATTATATAGGCCAGTGATCTTTTTTAAACTGGCCACTTCGGACAACGCTACAGTGTTACTATGGTGAAGCAAGTCTTTTCTATGTAAATCAGTATCTTTGTGTAGATACAATGTTACTATATTGTAGCTAGTGTTTGTTTGCTATGTTATGCGTATACGCTTTCTAGCCATAAACACCTCTATGACAAACTCCAATAACTTGAAAAGTATTAAAAATGTCTGCATACATCCAGCGGCAAATGTGTAGGCATAATTAGTATCTTTGCGATGACATAGAAAACACAATACTTCCACGGTTGCAACTTCCGCTAAAGCCTTTTTGAAATTGTGACCCCACCCCGGTGGGATTCGGTATACAAAATCTACACAGAGAATTTAAGCCACGCCCCATTTGCTGATGATTGGTCCCTCTAAAAATAAACTGTAATGCGCGCGCATGTACGTTTGTTTTTCGTCGGCGGCCATTTGCGCTGTTGAATATTGAGTGTGAATGATCTTGTAAATATTAATAAAATTGTCGATGATGTAGGCATAGACGGTAATTATGAAATAGTACAAAGTTTTTACAGTAAGTGGTCTAATGAAGGCACCGCCTTTATAGCGCTAAACATAGTATATATGACCTATTATGCGAGACGTGCATCGTGCATTTGGAACGCGCGTACACTACATATACAGCCTACGGCTACACTGACGTTTTAAATTGTATCGTTAGCGGTGGTAAATATGCCATGCTTAAGAAAATTTGCCGAATATGTTAACAGAACTTTTGCGCAAGGAATTGGTATTCTAAAGAAAAACTTAATGTTATTTTTGCTGGAAACGTTAATATGTCCATGTCACCAATAAAGGTTTATCTGTTTTAATGACAATTATACTGTGATCTTTTTTTTTTGCACGGACAAACCACTACGTCCATGACCATGTTCTGTTCTCTAGTCGCTAGCTAGGCTACACTCTGTCTCTGATAATGTTCCAAATAACTACTAGAACAATATCATAATGCATTCGCGTTAACTAGGACAGAGTGATACAGCATAACAATCTGATGTACGAGTTAATTTTATTTTTGTACGCGATAGCTGAAAATACGCATTCTGTGCTACATAAATTAATTCATCATCAACACTTCATATAAATCTTAGTTAGTACAACGAAGTGGGTCAATGGAGTGTTTAACTAATGTTCACATTCCATCCAACTGTTGAGCTTTATTTTAAAAAGTACTATAGTTCGATACGCTACATATGCGCTACGCGCAGAAAGGCGAGTGAAACAAGCGTCAGATGCTCCTTGCCCTGGTAACCAATCACGAGCGCGCAGGGCGTGGCTTAAAAGCTCTGTGTAGATTTTGTATACCGAATCGCAAAGACGCCCCCGGGGCCCTATAGGGATGGTTCCACATTCGATCCCCTATGTCCGTTATAAGATCCTCTGAGTCACCATGCAAAGTTTCGTCCGGGTCGACCCACAAATGCGACTGTGTATAAGACACAACAGACAAACAAACAAACATACATACACTTTGATGTATATATTAGATGACGTTATGCAAATGCATAGGCCAAAAGTAGAGATTGGAGGATCTCGACGTACAAGAACTCAGATGAGCTACGGACTTGGTTTTCGTTCACTTAAATCGTGGGAAACTCATTTAGTCGAATTTATACATGAACTACATCAAAATACTGAGCAAGGAATTCAAACTGATGCTGTACTTATGGATTTCAGTAAGGCCTTTGATAAGGTGTCTCACAGCAGGTTATTATACAAATGATGTCCATGGGAACAACACTGTGGCGTCAACAAAGCGGTGCTAAAATTTATTGAAAACGGTTTAATAAACCGTAAACAGAGAGTAGTTGTAGGTGGCCAATCATCTCGGAAATCTTCAGTAACGTTAGGGGTGCCACAGGCCGGCTCTGTACTCGGCCCAATTCTCTTTCTTGTTTACATAAATGACCTACCTCATAATGTCACATCAAACTTGTTGGAGATGGTGCTGTATCATTTATAAGAAAGTACAAACCAGAAATAACATTAATCAAATTCAAGATGTCTTACATACATTAGCAGCATGAGAGCAAGAATCGCAGATGGAATTCTATCCAGGAAAGTGTCAGATTATTAGATTCGGAAGAAATACTAAACCTATCGATTCCAATTATTCAATGAGAGACCAACAACTAGAGGTAGTGAATAATGTCAGATACCTAGGACTTACAATTAACAGTGACTTAACATGGGTTACGCACACATTAGAAACACCACAGCCAAGTAAATCGCACACTAGGATTCATCAAACATAATCTTCATATAAATTCCCACAACATCGAGAAATAGGCATACTATGGCCTAGTAAGACAACAGGTCGAGTACTGCTCCTCGGTCTGGGATGCTCATACAATCTCATAAACTTGAGAAGGTACAGAGGAGATAAGCAAGGTGGATTCTGGGTCAGTACCACAATAGTTGTTTTACTTCGAGTGTGACCCTTAGCCCTTTACTGTTTATCATGGTGATGGAACTAATCAGCAGGAACATCAGCACGAAGATTGTTCTCAATAGCAGAGAGCAAACAAGAACTACAGGAAGTGTTGGAGGAATGGAAGGGGTGTTCAAGAAGCATGAACTGAGAATGAGCCTGGAGAAGACAGGAGTGATGTGGGTTGGACACCGGAGGGAGGGAGGGAGGGAGGGAGAAGGGATGGAGGGAGGGAGGGAGGGAGGGAGGGAGGGAGGGAGGGAGGGAGGGAGGGACATCAGGTTGGATGGTAAGGAGATCAAGTAAGTGGATGGCTTTGTGTACCTTGGAGGAATGGTTATGGAGGATGGGCATTCAGAGGTAGAGGTGCGACGTCGGATACAAGCGGGAGCGAGTGTTTGGAGAAAGGAAGAGGGAGTCAATTTGGACAGAAACAAGAGTCCTGAGAGCGTGTGTTACACCGACATGCCTGTAAGGTATGGGGACAGTGCCGTTGACAGAACAACAACAGAAGCTGCAAGTTTGTGAGAACAACTGGGTTCGTCGAATAACAAGAACAAAGAGGGTGGACAGAAGGATGAGAGAGGTTGGGATGCAATGCAGCCTAACAGGAAGATTGGTGAGAAGCCGGATGAGATGGCAGGCCCCTTGGTAAGGATGGATGCAGGCAAACTAGCAAAGAGAGCAGAGGTGGAAAAACATCAAGGACGCAGGAAAAGGGGAAGGCCACAGCTGAGGTGGGAGGACTGTGTGAGGAGGGATATGAGAAGATCGGGGGAGAGACGATGGAAGATGGAGAGAGGGGGGTTGCCGATAGAAAAATATGGAAAGAAAGAACAGAAAGAGTGGCTCGACAATACTGTAACTGTACCGGACCCTCACCCGTGTACAGCAGAGAACAAGGAGGAAGAGCTTTTTATCTACGCTCCGCGCTGTGGCGCCACCTTTTGTCCCACACATCTTCGCCTGGATGCGGTGTGGGCCCCCGACTGTCACTGTGACGGAAATTATGCATGCGCCCAGAATGTGGGCGCATACACAAGTAGCTAATTAAGATCTCACGCGGGTATTTGACTAATTCATAAAATAAGAGTGAATTTTTATCAGTTTATACGATGCAATTCGAATTACCTTTAAACTCTGATTATATTGACACAACTGCCCGACTGAAAACTTAAATCAGGCAAAACAATGTTTTAGTGTAGCATCTCGATAACGACGCCGATTGGCTACTGGCGCTTCATGGGAATGCCTGCACAAAATGGAGTGTTTTGTGGGTAACAACGAGACCACGCTTCTGCGGCCAGACTCTTCTCGGCGAATTCAGAATGCGAGCGAGAGCCGGATAAGCAAGACGATGACCTCATAGGCACTTCTTGGATGTGTTGTCGCCATCTTGAGGACAATGCAGACAGTGCAGATTCTCCATTGTGTCTAGTGGTGATACCATCAATTTGGACCCATTCTGATTACTGGTTTACACATTTAGTGGGTTCAGCCTGGGTGTTTACACAACCCATTACTGCGTTTATGGCACGACACCATCAGCTGACAAATTGGGGAAAATATCGCTCATGTAAGCATGCCTTTAATATTCGCAGGGTTGATACGCTAGCAATAAAAAATTGCTATCACCACAGCAAAAAAAAACATCAACTATACTTATCAATACTAGGTATATTAAAAAAAATAAAAAATTGTTTTATAATCATTTAAACACTTCTGTCTGATAAAGTATGTGATGCGATTTATCATCCTTTTTGAATTTTTTCAATATCTTTATTATTTGCGAAGTTATTCCACTTTTTGGCTTCAAAAAAAGGGTCTATTTTGTCTTATGGAATTGAGTCAATTTCTTGTGACCGGTCTGTTTGTTGGTTGCACTGCCACTGAATGCAGGGGAACATGGCATAATGTGTACTAAAGAAGATATTGAGGTGGAATAAAAAGTTAGAGGACCCTTAAAATGTTGACCTAATAACGTGTGACCTTGACCTATAAATGTTGAAAAATTGCCAAATTAAGTAATTATGTATGACGTGGTATCAGGGAGGGGTGTAAGGGAGAATTGATGTACACATTGACCTTAATACCCAATGACCTAGTTTATTACAACTTGACCTTTGACCCATTTACATGTCTTGATGGCCTATTTAGTTTTTAATTAATTCTGTATTAAATTGTTGACCATAATATTGACCTTAGTGACCTGATTATTTGACCTCCATTGACCGATTTATGTTGATAAACGACCTGTTTCATTCATAAGTAATTGTGCATGTGTTGTTTTTAAAATTTACTGAGGCATGTTAAGAAGAAATGGTGTACATAATTGACTTTACTACAGTATATTTTGATGACATAATTTATTATAATGTAACACTTGCATAATAACAAGTATTAATGGCCTAACTATTTATAAATAAGTGACACAAGAAGCTGGCAAATTCATAGAATTTGTATTGTTTACTGTATAATTATAAAGAACAATATATTTTTGCATGAAATTTTTTTGGGAAAAAAAATCCACTTTCCTTCCATAAAATAAACGCAATTTATTAATTTTTGAGAGCTTTGGAATTTTTTGCATGCATAATGCAACAATATTTCTAGTTAACTGTGTCAAAACTGGTTCACAGTACACTGCATGTTCAGCACATAAATTTCACTGTTTCGTGAAATGATGTCCTGCACTTCAACATGAAATAATGTTTACATACTGTTTACAGTAGCTGATAAGGAGACATGGAAAAAGGACAAAACACAAAGCAATGCAGCAGTACAAGAAATAGTTGGCTTCACCCCGTTATAATGGAAGTAACTATAAGGAAGAAGGCTCAGTACAGCAATATTCACAGTTCACTGTTTGATAAATCCACGCCAGTGTATGTGTCAGTGTTCACATGGTGGTGCAGGCTTAGTTCAGAAATATTCATATTTCAATGTCTCAAATTAATGTCATGCATTTCAACATGAAGTAGTGTTTATAATGTTCACATTATACTGTCGGCTAAGTGTACACATACTCAGAGTTCACTATTTCGTAAATCCATGCATGTATAATGTGTCAATGTCCATTGTAGACTCGGTGTACATATATTCACCATTTCTACAGTCTTCACAAGCTTTGTCTGTCTTCTGCTGTGTGTAGTAGGGTCTGCAAGATTTGCTTGGTCCATTCATCTATATTATCCAGTGAAATCCGTAAAAGGTGTAGTGTGTCTTCAAACATGCAGTGGAATCCTTAAACATGAAATACAAATAAGAAATATATAAAGATTATTAAGATATGTACGTTTGATGCAAAAAGTTTCCTTCACAGTATTCCAAATCACATAAGAATCTGTTATATTGTGTATGTTAAATAAGTAACACAGTTGTGTGCGACAGTAAAACAAAATTTTACAATTGTGTTTTTTAATGCAGAATACGAATTTGGGCCATTCCATAATTTTTTATAGTTTAAAACAGTCTGATTTTACTTAATTTATTTCCCAATGAAACAGTATAAGAGAAGGACATCCAAAATAACATAGGCTACATGAATATGTGTGTGCGTAAAATTATCAGCACATAATTATAAAAGTGCAGATGGCGTGGATTTAAATTGTTAAATATCACAACGTCTGGTGCAGCCGAAGTCGCGTGAATACCGGAAGTCACAAATATAATTTTAAAACTATGAAACTATTTCATTTTAACGAGCGCTACAGTAAAAATACTGAACGACATGCAACAACTGCACATTTATAATTACTATGTTTGCATTAAATTCATCAGATGGCAGTTTTAAATAGTTCGATTCCGTGGATTTTTGAATAGCTGTGTCAACCACATGGCAGTGGCAAAGTGCGCTGTGCGCACGGCGCTCCCAACCCTGACGAAGTCTGAGACCCATCCAATATAGCTTTGTAAAACCATAAAACTATCACTTAATTTTACTAACAAACTATAACAATTGTGCACTTTTATTACTAGTCCACAAATAAAGTTATCAACAGTATTTTGCATAGCGCGCACACCAGACACAATGAATGAGGGCGCTGGGCGACGCCTGAAGCTGGGCTATGAACGCCAACGCAGGCGGCGCTACCTAAATTTGAGCGTGGCAAGCCTGTTTTTCAAACTCGAGCTACTTTTTTTGCACATCGGACAATAGTCATAATATACATATCATTATAAAGCTAATATACTAAAGTATCTGTACACCCGGACAATTTTTCTTATTACTTATTATTTACCATTATTTTAGCTATATTACGAAACATCAAAGTTCACAAACGCTTACCTCGGTGAAAATCTCTTCAGACAGGCCCGCCAAATTCTGTATAGCGTCTACAACTATTCATTGGTTGATATCTGTGTCGGTTAAGGTCAGTCGTTTGCTTACGTAGTTGTACGAAACGATCTACCACGACCCCCAAAACCAGGTCAAGCCGAAGTTCAAGTAACAAAAAGTGATGCGTAAAAGTCCACCCGGCGTCGACGGTGGCGCACCAAACGGAATGTAATATACCTATCAATACAGAAGTGCTCCAAAAATCATATTATGACAAGTTACTATGCACTCTTTATTGGCAGATTAAGTGGTCCGTATACTGGTACAGTGGCGGTGGGCTAAATTTTAAAATGCCTCGATATTGTTGGAAGAAACAGAGTACTTAGCTGAAGGCATTGGTGCTTAATTCAAACATACATTTAAACATACATATCGCATTTTCCATAAATCCAGTGAAATATAACAGTAGTCTCCAGGTTTCTGCAAATGTTACAGTGTAGCCAAACGATTACTAATCAGCTAAAAATCCCTGTATTACAGTAATGGCCAGACACATACACAATGCACTAACTGTTTAGCATCAACAAATCTTTGGGGGGACTCCCATTCTAGGGTCACATATATATATATATATATATATATATATATATATATATATATACATACATACATATATATGGGTGGGGTTAAACATTTGTCAGGTGAGCCTAGATAGAAATCCCCAAAATACTGACCTCAGATTGACAAGCCCCAAATACCAACCTTTTTCTATAGTACACCAATATTAAAACTTATGCATACTGGCAAAGTCTGAAATTTAGCAAATGTAAGCCAAAATTAGGTTAGCAAAATGTCCACTGTTTCGCTCACACATGACGTCTTGTAATATCTTTGAATATAATGACAACACTCTGACGTTTGCCAAATGATTACGGCAATAAGTAGAATGATATCACAATCATGTGTACACTACTGCATATATCATATTGATCATGTTACACATTTACATAAATTCAATATGATCCGATTCATATAGGTACAAATCTAAAATCAGTTCGCTGCAAGTCAATTCATCCAATAAATAAAGTGTACATATTAAAAATAATAAACTTATTTGATAAATCTAATTGAAATATTACAAAAACTGCATTTGTGTGAAAAGCCAAAATAAATTGAGCAACAAACTTTAGTAAATGCACGCATGCACACTCAAGTAACTCAGCTAAAACGACACACGTTTTAGATAGATAACATGCTATTTACAACACTGCCATGATTAATTTATTTTCTGTACAAATTAAGCAGCCAAAAATTCATAACCACAACAAACCGAATGTCATCTTTCAACATAACAAACGTCATCCCATAAACCATTTCACATGATTCAAGTAAAACTAATTTTCCTTTGATGCTGGCATTTTCTGAGGTCGTTTGCCAAGTATAAACAGCTGCTAAAATCAAACTAAAAAAAGAACAAGCAATCTATACTGGTAGTAGAAAGAACAATATGAAAAATATTTGAAAAACAATATTAGAAATACGTAATTAATCCTGCCCACTACTAGTAATTTAACAACTAAAAAATACACAGAGACTTTAAAGGAAATTATTTTAGCATTACATTTAAGACAGTATTTTAAACATTTTCTAAATTAGTTATTACAGCAATAACATTCAATCGGATATAATCAGACTTAATTATTAATTGTTACAAACCTGATGCTTCATGACACAGAAATCTGAGAACTCTTCACAGACACGTAAGTAAACAGCATTGCCAACTCTATGCATGTTTGCATGCATTTTTAAGCTTAAATACACCCAACACATGCATACTTGTTATCCGACAATCCTAAGTATATCATGATTTCCTTTCAAGTAGAACCTAAGCAGCTGTATCATGCCGACACATATACCGAGCAATTCAAATTTTTAATAAATCTACTCATTACTTTTCTTGAAATGTTGGTTACCCCAAACATGTTCAATGTCCAGATACGACCCTTATTTTTAACTTGCTGTTTCACCATAATCACCACGTTGTGATCTTTTAATTATAAATATACCCCAGCGCCATTAAAAAGGCACACAACTGAATATATGGACTACAAATATCATTACTGGACGCGTCAGATTTTTTTTAAATCTCCTACTGGTACACCCTGAAGAGGTAAAACTCACATAACACATATAATAATGCATATAACGAATAACATGAGCACTGGAGAAACATGTCTGCTGTGGCCAGTAAAAGCAAGTCAACACAAGTGATTTTTAGCGAGGTCAATTTGTGGCTCTGATTGTGTCAGGCAAACTGTGGCTGGTCCCAAAAGTGACTTTAAAGTAGTGGCCAATCAGCAACCGCTGCGACCGACAGCAGGTGCACCCGTCGTGACCTTTCATCAATGCTCAAGTGTGGATTGGCACTAGTCAATATATCACACTTGTCTAGACATGCTGGTTATCTAAATGCACTCATGTTTAACTGCGCACTGTCATGCGACACGACGTCACCTGACCAATTGGGGTACAAATCGCTAGTGTAAACTGGTTTTAACGACCAGTGTTTTATGGCTATTTAGATTATAGTCAATACACACATATTACACAAGAGTAAGACAACTGCAAATATCTAACGATACTTGTAAGACATAGACAAAAGGTTTGTCTTGATTTTATAGCGGATAATAAAGGCACAACGTTGATAACTCACTTAACTGTGTGAGAAAAACTGGGACAAAAGGGAACTTTTAATAAAAATCATGGACGGTATAAAACATATCCAAAAATAATGTGACATACAAAAACAGGAATACAATTATAAATGTAAGTAGCAGGTACAGGGGCTTCACACTACAGACAGTACATCGACACAGAAGTGGCTATATCAAAACGAAAACACATAAAATGTTAGCCATATGACACATAGCACACGTCAGAATGATGACGAACCGCTACAAAGGTTGTAGAAGTGTCGACGACAGAACCATGTTCTCAAAAGGTCCTTGGTTTGACCAATGCCTTGGAACGAAGATGACAGGTTAAGGGAAACAAGTCTGGTGTAGGGTGGCACCAAAACCTTAGATATCACTGCGGGAGAACATAATGGCAACATGTGTGCGGAACACTTTTGGCACTATGCCTGCACACAGGACACTAGTGTTTGCATAGTTAATGAGATCTCACTCATTTTGTGTTTACTTCTTTGTCTTGTTTCTCATCCATGGCATTCTCTCGCTGTTCTGTCCTCTATTCGTATTGTGGCAAGTGTGTATACCTGCAAGGGAAATGTTTATTGCTAAACAGCCATAAAATAAGATCATCCCATACTACACAGGATGGGGGACTAGGTAGGAAGTAGTACACACACACACATATACACAAACACACACACATATATATACGTATATATACATATATATATATACATATATATATATATATATATATATATATATATATATATATGCACTGTACAAATTCACTTCTCCGTCTTGACCTTTCATGTACTTTGTGAAATGTTAAGTTCAATGGACCATTTTTAGTGCCCTGCATACTTCAAGTTTCAGCCTATTAAAATAGGGTGTGTTTATTATCATAGATATGTGCTTCCACTAGTTAGGGTTAACACAGGGAACTAACTAAACAACTTCCCTGACTTTTCCCTCACCAAAATGACAACAAACAAAGAGTGTTTCTTTACAATGGCCTCCCAGCTATCAGCTTCCCTACCATATCCAATCCACCATTATTATCAACAACTCAAGTGTTATTAACAACATAATTTCACATGAAAATGCAAATAAACTGCCTTGCTGTCACCTGCACTATATTATAGTGAAGATGTTATCAACAAACTTTTTCATGTAAAATATCTGTGTTTATAATCTCTGCAACCTAATTCTTTAGTTTTGCATAGGCGACATCTAGTTAAGATAGGACGTTTCTTGCTCAAATGCTACAGGCAACGTATAAGTATCATTTGTAAGCAGACTATACCAGACAGATAACCAATGCATGATAGAATATAAAATAATTTTGAAAATACATACTTAGTTTATTATTTCTGTCCAAGACTATTCCCCGAACTGTATGAAGCATGAGACATCTCTAAAATATCACCCAAGTGGCCATATAGGCCATGGTTGTACACTGCCCTGTGACTAAGAAGAACATGAAATTTTAGAATACCTAGAATAACATAAAGTATTCTCAGGAAAGACCTTCCATCATTGTAAATGTTTGTCCATCAATCTTACCTCTTAATGAAGTCCTCGTCCTTCTCTGAGAACTGTGGCACTGGCATACTGGAGTACTTGAGAGACAGGCGGTCGCCCACTTCATCTATAATGGCCAATGCCTGAAACATCAAGAACATGACACTGATTTTCATTTTACCAACGTCTGTGGAGGATAGAAACAATCGCCCACAAATTTGCTATGTCTTGAGCGACGGCGCCCATCTTATCTAGTGTGTCGAGGTTTACATCCTTTCGCTCTCTTAAGAAAAAGAAGGTTCTTTTCAGAGTATACCCAGACCTTCTCCGTTTTCCAGATGGCTTCCACTTAAGTGTTGTTTCTTTCACAGCACATGGCCCAAGTATGTTCATCTCTTCTTTCTGATGATTGTCCAGATATACTCCTTCTCTTACATCTTTGTTAGTTTTGTGTTAACGCCAAAGGATTCCTCTTAACTTTTGGAGGCATTTGCTCTCAAAGGAGTTAAATTTTCAATTGTTTGTGTGCACATCCAGCTTTCCGATCCATACATCAGCACTGAGATAACATTTGAATTTTATATTCATTGACAGTATAAGAATTTTTTATTTACATATGGTGTTCAAATCTATCACCAAAGACAATACATGTGGTGTAACAGCCTTCATATTCAACATTTAATTGTCAGCATCAGACTCACCTTGTCAATCATCTCCTTGGTGTGAGAGGCGGACAGACAGAAGCGAGCTCGTGACTCGATGATGTGCGTCGCAGGGAAGCCAACAACGACTGTAGCAAGACCTCGTTGTAGACACTCACGACTAAATGCCCTGCCCACACAAATCACAACAACGACTGTAGCAACACCTCGTTGTAGACACAACTAAACGCCCTGCCCACACAAACCACGACGACTCTAGCTAGGCCTAGCCGGAGCACTCGCAAATAAATGCCCTGCACAAACAAACCACACCCAGAGTTAGTCTCAACTCAAGTAACGGTTGTACCCAGGGTGAGTTTTGCTCAGTGGCAGTGTAAACATTAACATTCAAGAAAATTTATGGAATAATTCCCAGTAAACCAATAACTTCACCAGACTATTTACAAAAATAAAATAGGTAGCCTTACTGCCAGCTTATGCCAGTCTCTCAATACAGCAGTAGAAAGCAGATTTAAATAATTACGAGCCATAGGATGTATGGACATACACACCATTAGGTGCATGGATGTACACACCACCAAACTAGACACAACGTGGTGTATGGACATACACACCATGGGGTGTATGGACGTACACACCATGGGGTGTATGGACGTACACACCATGGGGTGTATGGACGTACACACCATGGGGTGTATGGACGTACACACCATGGGGTGTATGGACGTACACACCATGGGGTGTATGGACGTACACACCATGGGGTGTATGGACGTACACACCATGGGGTGTATGGACGTACACACCATGGGGTGTATGGACGTACACACGATGGGGTGTATGGATGTACACACCAGGTAGGTAGCATGTAGTACGGGATGGTCTTATTTTACAGCTGTATAGCAATGAACATTTCCCCTCCAAGTTTCACACACTTGCCACAATACAAATAGAGGACAGGACAGCAAGAGAATGCCATGGATGGGAAACTAGACTGCAAACACTAGTGTCCTGTGTGCAGGGATAGTGCCAAAAGTGTTCCGCACACATGTGGGTGTTGGCCATCAGCCATGTTGTTCTATGATAGTGATATTGACTTACGCGATCTTAGCAGGGCAGTAGAGCAGTACGGGCACTACGGGTGAATCCTTGTTGCCGAAGATGATGAAGCCCATCTCGTGAAGACGGCGCCGGAAGTACCGACAATTCCACGCCAGCTGCCCCATACGCTTGCTACCTGGAGAGCGATAACGTGACACCTGCCAGTTAACTATTTGACACTCACTTTGAGGGTCATCAAGAAACCTTCACTAGAGTTTGATGTTAGATTGATGACAAATGTTTGAGGACCCTAATATTCAGTTGTACTTGTAGAAGATTACATGCAAGAAAGTACTTTCATTGTCACAAAGGAAACACAATTTTAGCTAAACATGGCTAAAATCACACATAATGCCAGACATCCTTAACATTAACTTTCACACACCCTGATTCACAGCATCATAGAAAGGACTTAGTGGGGAGCAGTACTTCGTCAATTAGAGCACCAGTCTGTCGATCGAGGGACTGGGTTAGAGTCCACCTCCTGCCGTTTAAAATTTTTACAACTTGGTTCACCTCACACTGCCTGTCTTTCGGAAGACACTAAAAGTTGTTAGTCCTACCTGGTATCTATGGTAACCAGCTGGGGACTCCATCTCTCATCCACGAGTCATGGGAAAAGTATCCATGACATGGCTCAGTTATTTTTGCCAAATACCTCGCATGAGAACACGATTGAACAGAAATGACATTCATACCATCGTCTGTGCCGTCCAGCCCCATCATGATCTTCGTAGAGGTGATTATTTGCTGTGCCACAGGTGCTGGCATGCTTGTGGCATAGCATGCACTGTGAGACCGCTGACGCACATAGTCGACCAGTTTCTACAATGAGACGCCATGAAAACCTATTTAAAGATAGATGCTGCGATAAGATTTTTAATTTTGCTATATCATAGAAAACACAGAAGTGTCTAGACAAAGGCAAATTCTTACACAAACCGCATGAGCTTGTTTCATGTTTGTTACATGTGTACTTAAAGATGTCCCGCAAACAACTATACACCATAAGAAAATTCATGTCAATAGGAAACATTTCTGTCACTTGAAAGAGACTTCATGGACACCGTGTAAACTTACACAGTTCAGCAATGTGTTGTGCACCTGACATCACATAGTACAAGACACCGTGTAAACTTACACAGTTCAGCAATGTGTTGTGCACCTGACATCACATAGTACAAGACACAGTGTAAACTTACACAGTTCAGCAATGTGTTGTGCACCTGACATCACATAGTACAAGACACGGTGAAAAAGTCTTTTTAGTCTCATAGTTGTTTGAGACCAAGTCCTAACTTTGCCAGGAAATAAATATTTAGTCGTTTTCTGGCTATTTGTATACTTATCTATGGGTCAACAAACTACTTGCCACATTGGTTGGTGAATTGATTAAAGGGAATAAAGTTTTCAATTGCTAACAGAACAATTGTTTTATGAGTCACTGCAATTAGTTTTAGAATTGACAACATCTAAGTTGGTTAACGATAATATCCATACAAAATATGTTACCATTTTGATCTTTCACACCTTAATATGGCAAAAATAAAAAATCTTATCACAGCATTTATAACTTTATGTGGGACACAGTGATCATGTGGTAGAGCGTCAGGCTTTCGGTCAAAGGGACCGGGGTTCGAAACCACCTGCTGCCCTTTTGAAACCTGGCAAATTTGTTCACCCCACTTTGTCCATCTTTCGGAAGAGGCACCAAAAGCTGTCGGTCCCTTCTATGTCTATGCCAGGGTAAGTAAAAGATCCCACACAGGGAAATGGAAAAAACCATTTGTGGACTCTAAACTTACGATATACTACCTCCCAGTTTAGTTGTGATCAGCTGTAAAGAGAGTATCTCATCAAGCATCGAGCAATATTAAAAAAATACATGATTTGGTGATGAACTACAACATGCTATTTTAATGACATATATACACAGAGAGAATGCTTTACTAAATCAAAAAGCAGACAAAATAAAATGTTACATTTGAAGGTGAAATATAACAGTTTTCATCAGGTGATTTGTTGATCCGTCAAATTCTCACTATATACAATTTCTGTGGGTAAATAGACTACAGCAATAATTTTTTTAATATGATGTATAACGTTAATTTAGATGTACTTTAAGACTGACAAATTTAGAGAATTTGGACAGTTTAATAACACGCCAGTTGCATAGCAGTTAAACCTTGAAAATTGTTGTATATTCCGTTTGCATGGCGTCAGACAGTAAGCCATTGCTGTGTCTGGATGACTTGCCTTCGTTCCGGCGATGTAGCCCCCAGCTGCCCCGAAACTCTTGGTGAACGTGCCCATGAGGATGTCAACATCCTTAGGGTCGCAACCAAAGTAGTCGACCACGCCCCGACCATTAGGGCCGAGGGCCCCGATACTGTGGGCCTCATCCAGGAACAAATATGCCTTGTACTTCTTCTTCAGCTCAATCACCTCGGGAAGCATCACTATTGAACCCTCCATGCTGCAAACACAATGAATCAATATTACACCAAATTATATATGGTGCAAACTTATGAGTGAATGTGAATATTGCATGCAATGCCAATGAGACCACACATCCTATAGCAACCTTCCTCATTAAGATCAAGACATATTTTTTCGAAATCACATTTCCACCTTAATTGTTGGCGGTCCCTCACTGATAATGAGCTCAAGTTTCTGAGGATTTGTGAAATTTTAGGCGCTACAGAAGTTTTATTATTACATGGTGCAAACATGAGTCAATATGACAAACAAGACTACACCATCCTACATCATATGGTGCAAACATGAGTCAATATGACAAACAAGACTACACCATCCTACATCATATGGTGCAAACATGAGTCAATATGACAAACAAGACTACACCATCCTACATCATATGGTGCAAACATGAGTCAATATGACAAACAAGACTACACCATCCTACATCATATGGTGCAAACATATCAGCCAATAAGACATCAACTGAGATTGCACTATTCTATATCAATGTATGATTCAATATGACACTGGGCCATTACGTTTGAGGCGAGCGATCACTCTCGCAAATCAATAAACAATTGCTAAAATCGCTTGCTACCTGCAAGTGTTCGTCTCGACAAGGAGTTTCTTGAATATTAGATTCACTAGGAAAGTCTACCCTCTTTATAACGCAGTGTTCGGGCCCCAATATTCGGAGTTCACACATCATCCGTCACCGGGGATGGCGAGCACAGCCCGCTGCACCAAGATTACAAGAACGCCATCGAAGCCATGACACGATGCGCTGGCCGTGCGGTTTATAAAAAAGTTATCAAATGAGTGGACTAGCGTCAATGTGTATTATGTTTAAATGTCACATACTGTTGTATGTCTGAATAAAATACATGTACAGTTATGGAATAGATGAGGGATCAACAATATTTCGCTACGATCTGATTGACCGAGTACACTGTAATGGGAATCAAAAATAATAACCTGGATCTGAACTACCGAACACGCACATGAGTTGACACGGAGTGTAAAAGTTTATTAAACATTGAAAACAACAATTTTATAATAGTTCGACTTCGTCTTTCGACCGCTCTGAACACTTAAATTCACGACGCACATCTCCGGTACCATTTAACATTGATTCACTGTTTCATGTGCGGATGACGAATTCATATTTTTATCCACCGAGTTTGAGTTGTGCAATGGAAGCATGCCATTTCACCCCAGTTTATATTGGTGTTGCCTACTAAGCTGCATTTATGACTATATATCTGATTCTTATACATGGCATATTTGTGAATCTCAATTGCAATTTTCAAACTGCCTAAGCGAAGTTGCACAAGAAACCAGTGCCGGTGACATGTTGCAATTCAAAACCATTTCACCAATTGCAATGTATGGGGTTTACTAAAGAAAACATTTATTTCACTGTACAAAAGTCATAGCGCCAACATGTACCATTTCATGGCGACAACAGTAGAATCCGAATGGAAAACAAATTGCTCGCCTAAATTAATTTGGTATATTTAGGCAAGTGATTTATTGCTCGCCTGTTGTTTTCAAATGTGAAGCCCTGGTGACACCCAATGAGACTACGCTATCTTATATGTTGCAAACGTATGATTCAATATGACACCCAATGAGACTACATTATCTTATATGCTGCAAATGTATGACATAATACAAAAACCTATAACATGACTATTATATACCATCATACATGGTGCACACACGAGTCAATATGACACCCAATGAGACTATACTATCCTATATGTTGCAAACATGTGAGTCACAATGACACCCAATGAGACTACACTATCCTATATGTTGCAAACATACGAGTCAATATGACACCTAATGAGACTACACTATCCTATATGTTGCAAACATGCGAGTCAATATGACACCCAATGAGACTACACTATCCTATATGTTGCAAACATGTGAGTCAATATGACACCCAATGAGACTACACTATCCTATATTTTGCAAACATGCGAGTCACAATGACACCCAATGAGACTACACTATCCTATATGTTGCAAACATGTGAGTCACAATGACACCCAATGAGACTACACTATCCTATATGTTGCAAACATGTGAGTCACAATGACACCCAATGAGACTACACTATCCTATATGTTGCAAACATGCGAGTCAATATGACACCTAATGAGACTACACTATCCTATATGTTGCAAACATGTGAGTCAATATGACACCCAATGAGACTACACTATCCTATATGTTGCAAACATGTGTCACAATGACACCCAATGAGACTACACTATCCTATATGTTGCAAACATGTGAGTCACAATGACACCCAATGAGACTACACTATCCTATATGTTGCAAACATGCGAGTCAATATGACACCTAATGAGACTACACTATCCTATATGTTGCAAACATGTGAGTCACAATGACACCCAATGAGACTACACTATCCTATATGTTGCAAACATGTGAGTCAATATGACACCCAATGAGACTACACTATCCTATATGTTGCAAACATGTGAGTCAATATGACACCCAATGAGACTACACTATCCTATATGTTGCAAACATGTGTCACAATGACACCCAATGAGACTACACTATCCTATATGTTGCAAACATGTGAGTCACAATGACACCCAATGAGACTACACTATCCTATATGTTGCAAACATGCGAGTCAATATGACACCTAATGAGACTACACTATCCTATATGTTGCAAACATGTGAGTCAATATGACACCCAATGAGACTACACTATCCTATATGTTGCAAACATGTGTCACAATGACACCCAATGAGACTACACTATCCTATATGTTGCAAACATGTGAGTCACAATGACACCCAATGAGACTACACTATCCTATATGTTGCAAACATGCGAGTCAATATGACACCTAATGAGACTACACTATCCTATATGTTGCAAACATGTGAGTCACAATGACACCCAATGAGACTACACTATCCTATATGTTGCAAACATGTGAGTCAATATGACACCCAATGAGACTACACTATCCTATATGTTGCAAACATGTGAGTCAATATGATACCCAATGAGACTACACTATCCTATATGTTGCAAACATGTGTCACAATGACACCCAATGAGACTACACTATCCTATATGTTGCAAACATGTGAGTCACAATGACACCCAATGAGACTACACTATCCTATATGTTGCAAACATGCGAGTCAATATGACACCTAATGAGACTACACTATCCTATATGTTGCAAACATGTGAGTCACAATGACACCCAATGAGACTACACTATCCTATATGTTGCAAACATGCGAGTCAATATGACACCTAATGAGACTACACTATCCTATATGTTGCAAACATGTGAGTCAATATGACACCCAATGAGACTACACTATCCTATATTTTGCAAACATGCGAGTCACAATGACACCCAATGAGACTACACTATCCTATATGTTGCAAACATGTGAGTCACAATGACACCCAATGAGACTATACTATCCTATATGTTGCAAACATGTGAGTCACAATGACACCCAATGAGACTACACTATCCTATGTTGCAAACATGTGAGTCAATATGACACCCAATGAGACTACACTATCCTATATGTTGCAAACATGTGAGTCAATATGACACCCAATGAGACTACACTATCCTATATGTTGCAAACATGTGAGTCACAATGACACCCAATGAGACTACATTATCCTATATGTTGCAAACACGCGAGTCAATATGACACCTAATGAGACTACACAACCCTCCATGCTGCAAACATGCGAGTCAATATGATACACAATCAATCAGCACAACGACCTTAAATCAAAACAGGCCCAATGCATGTACAGTGTTGTACACAGCTGTAAGATCCTAAACAACGTAACTGGCATTCAATAAGATGCTTAGCTAGACAAAGTCTGACAAACTGTAACATAGAAAAGAAAATAAGTAATTATGTGACAACAATCACACAATATCATGTCATAAGTCAGAATCTTTCTATTTCTACAGCAACAAAAACCTAACTTATCATAAAACACTTTACCTAACAACTTTACTAACTGTCCAGCAGGCTTCACGACTGTTGCAGTAGATAAACTGGCAAATACTGAACAGCTGGACAAACCCCTTACCTGTAGATGCCTTCCACGAGGATGAGGATCTTCCTATAGGGACGGAAGGTGCGTGCTTGCCCATAGATGACAGCTTCTCGCAGCTTCTGCTCCAGGTCGGCTATGTCTGTGACAAGACACAAACATGAGTGTCACCCAGGCAGTAAAAAAAACAATTATGTAGATTTGGCCACAACAGGCAAACATAGATCATTGGATGGTTATATAGCACAGTAGCCAGTCCTTAGGACTGTTCAGTGCATTCTACACTTAGATTTGAGATGTATTAAATAGTTTTGCAGCATTGTATTTAAGAAAATTGTGATGAAACTGTTCTAGGCACAATTGTCCCTAACAACGAACACCTGAGAACTCACTGCCATGTTTAAACACCTTGATGGTTGCCCCCGACAACCGGGCACCAAGGACCAGGGACGCATGGTTGAGTTCATCGCTGAGAACTAAACATCCCTGGAAGACGAAACAAGTCAACTTGTAATCAGTTTAAACCATTACCCCATTTCAGTTTAGATTCATAATGGAAGACAACAATGGCTAAATAACTTTTAATATCAAAACGTAGACAAATAATGTAGCATATTTCAAACTATATATTAGAACAAAGCACCAGGCAATTATACGGACACCCAGACACGTAATGTATATGTGGTGTACACGCCAGCATATATCCAACAAGAAATAGTCTGTTTTTTGCTCTGTCTTCTTGTGATTTGTCTGTTGAAATGTGATCTCCCCAAAATTTTGCAGAGCACATAGATACCGCACATCTGTCATGCTAATTGTTTGCCTCCCTCCGAGTGAATTGCCACTGCCAACTTTTCTCCAATGTTTGCCTCATAAATAGTTTTAAACGCGTGGTACCTACAAATGGCTGACCGAAATGTTTATGTCTGCAACTTGGAACAACATGGCTTTTCAACATACACCAACAGCAAGCACAGTCCTATCCACATTTCACCCGCTAACCGCAGCTAAACATGGGCCAAAACAACATGCCTTGTGGTCATTAGCCTACCTTGTTCACAAATATCGGAATATTCATCGAGTTTGTTGCAAACCCCATGCCAAATGTCATACAAGCCTCAACGCCAAGAAACTTGGCCAACAGTTCTTCCAGTTCAATGTGTATGTCCATATTGCCTAAAATGCAACAACATGCGATACGGAGTGAAAACATGAGAATCACTACACAGGCTACCATGGCACTGTGTCTTAATATAAACAGCTTATTATATTATGTAAGCACACTTCCATTTCCATGAAAATTACTTAAAACTCCCACCTTGCCTGATTTATCCCAGTGTGAATCAGGTTCACGGCTGTTCAAATTTGTAGTGTGTGAATAGTTTAAATAATATGCACAGTCAGTTTGATAGAAGAGCATGGACTTTTGTTAAAGCGAAACAAATGTCATGGTTCCAACCTTTTTTTTTGCAGACTGTAGTTGAAATAGTAAGTGTTACTCCAGAAGTACAAACGTTTGATTTTACGTTTCTTTGGTGATGTTCCCTGATTTAAATTTCCCTATGCAGGAAGCAAGCTAACACACACCCAACTCGTGCCTGCTGCTACACATTCCACAGCCGTACTTGTACGTGGCCTCCTCCGCAGCATCAGCACACAACCCCTCTGTCTGGGCAAACCCCAGGTAGTTGTATGAACCCATGTTCATGGCCTTCGTCGTGGAACCTGTGAATCTGTTCACAAATCATTCACCAATTAACTGTGGATGCTAATACGTAAGTATTGATTGATATGTTAAATAATTAGGCATACCATGTGTAGATTTGATTTTATGAAATGGCAAAATATGTTTATGTCAATTCGTACGTCTGGTCATGAGTTTCACAAGTAATGACTTATTCTAGTGGCCCACTTTCAATTTCACTGTGTGTTGATTCCAAAGATTCCACCTGTATTTGGGTGATTAAACTATTATTGTTATATGCCATCAGCCAGATTAGCCAAAAATAATTTTTCAATATTGAGAAAACTGCAAACATATATCCTGTTTCATGACCGTGAGTAATACTGGTACGCGATAATTGCGATTGTCTGAATTCAAAAACATCACTATGCATCACTATTATGCAGTGCAACACATTTCAAGGTCATCATTTACTAGCAGTTAACCATTCTTTGAGCAGATATACCCTGTAACAGATGCAATTCAAGCATTTTGCCATATCACAGCCATAATCTTTCTAAACGAATACCCAGCATTTTCAGTGAGCAACGCAGCATTATTGTATTCATCTTTTTGACTTAGCTCATGCCAGACTTGCTCTACCTACTTGAATGTCCAGCCGTGATCTGGCGTCTCTCGGTCCATCAGATTGAACTCTGCTCCGGGAACACTACATATGGGTCGGTTCCAGCAGTCCCGTATACGCATGTAGAGATTGCGTGTGTAGAAACTCTCAAAGCTTTGGTAGAGGGGGACCCAACCCTAAGTGTTGACAAAAACAATATGTCACAGTGTTCAAAATTAAGGCCTTTTTATTGGCGGCCGCTGATTCAAAACGTTTCCCGCCAATTAAATTATCCAAAATGTGCAAGTTATCGACCCCAGCAACCACAACTGGGTCGGACTGTATTGGTGATGCACATCACAGTACTTATTAATCAATGTTGATTCGATATAAAATACAATTGTGACAAACTACTTCTTCCTAGCCAGTGACAGATCGCTGTCAAGGCAAAGACAATGTCCGCACATGCAAGGGAAACCCCTGGCACTTGTAACATATATGCCTATTGGATAATTCACATTTAATGATGTCAATATCACCAAAGCAAAGATGGCGAATGAAGTTGCGAGAATCGTAGAAATCTCAAGCATCAAGTAGTTTTACTCCAAACAGCCCAATCTTGGGCTAACACAGGAGTTTGTGGTGGTCTGTGCACGTGCGCTGTGAGTAGTTCATACAACTAAACATCTAAGCTCAGAGTCACAGCCTTAATGGTAGTCAAAAGGTTTTTTATTTATTTATTATTTAGCTTTAATGCTAGCTAAAGTTTTGAATAAGTAGGTTTGGTGCAGTTTGAAAATTGTTGAAGAATAATACGCCATTTACTTCATACTTGCGATACCAAGGAGGCAGACAATCTGATTGACAAAATAATGTGCCAAGATATTCGGCTGCGAAAGTGAACTTTGGAGGCTTTGATTTGGAGTGAATTGACAACGGCATAGATTTTTGCCTGTGCAAGGCCCAGCCAGCGTCAAGGCAGTGGCAGTGCGCACGAAACATCGGCATCAAAACCAATGTTGCTTTCATCAGTTGTAACAGTTTTGCAAATAAAATTCACATGGACATGTTTATAAAATTCATTACTTTATATTATTGGTCTGCGAGTTATATGAAATGAACGACAATATTTGGTATGGTCTATATTTATTAAACTAGTTATTCTAATTTAAAGTATTGTATGTTTTAGTTTTACGTATGAAAACGTTGCTTAATTAAGTATATTTATAATTTATACATTTTTGTGGGGCCAGTTCAAACCCACCTGTGTTGATTCAAAATAGAACTGGGCCAGTTAAAAAAAACTGGGCCAGTTAATTTTTTTGTTTTGCTAATTTCAGACACTGTGTTATAGCTAGTCCATATAGATGCCTCAGTTAGATTTTTTTTACTGTTTCGTTTCAGAGTCATTTTCCAGTATCCACAATGATATGCTAGCTTGGTTATACAAATGTGATATATATACAATTTTATCAATGCACAACCCAAAATTATTTGTTTTGTCCACCATGTGGGGCCATCTTTAGACTTCCCACCAGATGGAGTAGATATCAACAGACTCATCCATACATACAAAGCCCAGCGTGATGAACAATTACAAGGGATAAAACTTCCTGCATGTCTATGAGTCTGTTGACTGTTACTCCACCTGGTGGTCAGTCTGAAGACATTGCCAATAAAAATAAAAACAATTTTTTGGTTCTTAAATGGATTGACATTTCACTTTCTTCGATTGTTTCATTAGACATTTTATTTATCTCACAAGAAACGTGGCTGAATTCTCTGAATATTTCAGCTGCTTCACAAGGCCGTCGTTGTTGAACTGACCAAAATATTTGGATAACTCAGTCATGTTACTTGTAAGGTAAATAAGATGTCCAATGAAATTTTTGCTTGTGCATTAAAAACATATATGTTAGTTAATGACTCAAATATGATTGGAAACAAGCCATTGAAACATAAGATATAATTTATCAAATGTATATGATATTATGACACTCTGAATTATGTCGGCCTCCTCTGTACCTCTTTGATGGGTTCTGCCGCCACTGGCGCCTTCTCCAGTCTCCAGTTGCGCAGCAGGTCACGGAAATGACCAAAGAGGATAAGGATAGCATAGCCCAGGTAGGTGAGTATGGCGACCCAGAGGGGGGTCTCCTCAAAGAACTCCACATTCTCCTCTGGGGCACTACTGGTCGCAGACACCTTCAGTTTCTGTTCTTCATATGTCGGCGTATTACCCTTTCCCTAAAAATAAAAGGATAAAAATAAATATCACAAGCACACATGACACATGTATGAAACATTATCATATGTACATGTCTTTATTATTAGTGCATCACAACATGTTAATGATATAATTTTATTTTAATGATTAATTATGATAATATAAAATATTTCTATTGCACTAAAATCCTCGGGAAACCCAAGCTCGGCAGCACACCAAAACAAAGGGGTTAAGCAGTTCCTAATCGATAAACAGTTCCAGTTGAAAACAGTTGGATTGGTAAGCTCAAAGCTGAGGAGCTATGGAGGATAAGCAAGTTTACTGGGAGTGAGTTCCACAGAGTCGGTGCAGCAATTGAAAAAGCTCTAGTTCTGACATTTGTCTTAACACTGGGAACAAAAAGTAGATTGGAATTAGATGATCAAAGTTGTCTGGGCTGTCTTGCAGCAGTGAGCAGTGAATGTAAATATGTTGGTTGATTGGATGAAAGTGCTTAATACATAATTGTGCAGATTTAAAAAATAATGCGATATCAAGGAAGGAGCCAATGCAATGATTTAAGAAGCGGTACTGAGTGAGAGAAATGAGGAAACCGGGTAACTACCCTTGCCAAACAATTTTGCACACATTGAAGTTTCAAGATGTCCTTTAGAGCAATATTGTGATAAAGGGAATTGCAATCGTATAAGTATTCGATAAAATGGTGATCTTTTGAGAATTGCTCATGGACATGAATATCGAAAATACTACAACTTACAAGTTGGGGCGTCTAGTGTAAATTACAAATAATATGATTATTTAGTACATACCATTCCATTTAATTAAATAAATACAGAGTTTCCAGGTGGGTAAAATGAGGTGGTGGGGTGGACAAGGTGTGAAGTACACCTATGTCAGTAGGCAAGAGGCTCGCATTTCTAATGAAAGGCGAGGATCCATGCCACAGAAAACTAATTCATCTAGGATATTTGTAACATTATTTAAAATGTAATAAACACACACAATAAACACATATTTTGTGTATATAATCATTACTGTGCGTATATCACTAAAGTTACTTGGCAATAATCATGCGTAAATTTTATATAAAATGATGACATTTTGTGATGAAAATCGTAACATCATCGTATAGGACAATATTACCCACTATTATTCGCTAAACTTACTTATACGTCATAATCAATTATATTTGGAGCACATTTCTTCTGCTTCTTGATGCCAATTTAATGTACAGCTGGTATGTCAGTTAAAATGTGTATATCATGGTACATTTTTGGCGTTTCCCTTGAAGTTAGAAGCCCACAGGCACAGAAACTGCTGACAGGCCATATATTTATATAAATATAATTCGCACAGGCATGGCATGATATGACTATGTCTATGAGTCATTCTCTTCTGTAAATAACCTACTGCTCGCACGGGTGATGGTTGAGGACTACGAACGCCTAAGGCTACAGTGAAGCAGAACATTAACTGAATTCATCGCGATTTCTATTTTTTGGGCGAACCCTAGATTTCCGTGTGACAGGCACTGCCAGCGGGGCGTGTCGGTCGTCAGGTGAGGTAGTAAATGACCGCCGGCGCCGCACGCACGCGTAAAATACCGAAATTATTTGCCCGTAAATCTCTACTTTCACAGCAGCCGATGAAAATACGTTTTCCGCATCACATTTATTCTGACCTTATCTCCGTTTGAATTGTGTCTCTGGTAATATATATTAGGGTGCAACCCGTTTCTAACGCCGCTGTTTTTATTTTCATTTTTATCCAGCCTCTCCCCTTTCTCCATGTTGGCGAAGACATGGCAGATATAAGAACACTCGTGATTGGTTAGTTGTTACACGTACTATCCAATCAACTGAAATTTAACATTTACGGGAATCCTAATTTTATTTTGATAGAAAAAAAATACACCTGGAACAACATATCTTTTACATTTTGATTTCTATATTGAAATCGTTGCGAAGCAAATAAGTTATAATTTTGGTCAGGCTGTTTCGTTTATTAAATAAATGTATTGATGATCAGTCTGCGCATGACATAAATGATTAGTGACGTAAATATGTTGGATCGGCCATCTTACAAGGCTTGCTGAAAACGTTGGGTTGAGGTTGAATGTTTATCACTTGACAAAACACCCGTTTTTCGACAGAGTGACTACTGCATAATTGGTTTTCTTTGCATTTCTCTAGTCGCATAGGTGACTGTTTATTTTGCTGTACAATCATGTCGGAGAGTCAACCAGAAAGCAATAATTTCGAAGATTTTGAGAAGCTGGATCCGCTCGACCGGTCGCCCGCCGAAGGCATGCCATCAGCGGCGGGGGCCACTACGGGTGATTCATTCGATGATTTGGTGAGTTCCTCGACATCCGCCGGCCAGACCGACACCCCAGAGGAAGACCAATATTCAGCTACGTCACGCGGAATGGCGGCCGAGGCTGAAGCGGTGCAAGACACGCCTCTTGTAAGCTTCGACGATGAAGCCACATCGCCAGCCGTAGCAGCAGCCGCGCCCTCTGCGCCAATTCAGCGAGACAGCCCACCCAGTGCTTCACCTAAGGATGTTGCTCCAGCAAAAGAGGAATGTGGTGCCAAGTTGTGCTGTAAGAGGTTTTTTTCAGTCGTTTGATATATGCAACATTTCTGTAGCTTTTTAGACGAACCACGGAACGGTATCATATAATATGATCGCTTGACTCGAGTGGCGTAACCATGTGCATGGTCATGGACCATGTCCATGACGGTCCATGTGCCACGACTCGTTGTCATAATGACATATGGTTGGACTAAAGTAAAGCACCGTGGGCAACAGGGCGGGATGAGTGCAAGTTTTATTCAGTATGATAATGCATTCTAAGTTAATCTTGTTAAAAAATAACCAGGCCATGGCGAATGTAGGAAAGAAAGTAACAGGAAAATGAGGAAATAAAGTAATATGTAGGTTATTTTGATTATTATTACTATTCTATACATTATAAAAGCACTTTTGCGTTACAATCAAAATTATATTTGCTCCAATGATTAAATTTATACTATAATCTAAACGGCTTTCTTGGTTAAAATAATTTAATCTGTTGCACTAAAATCATCGGAGAAAAGTCAAGCTCAGCGGTGCACCAACACAAAAGAGTTAGGTAGTTTCTAGTCAATTCCAGTTGCAAATAGTTGGATCTGTAGGAGTTATGTTATAATATTTTAGGTACTGCAACTTTGGTGTACTGATATTAACTTCCGACTACACCAACACATTACTAAATGCAAAAGAATGATACTATGGTTTAACTAACATGCTGGATTGCTGTAGTAACCATATAATATGGTTGTTAGCCAAAACAACTTACATTTGATTGTATTCTGACATTCAGTATATTGATGCACATGGGTCAGCAAAATGTTGAAAGAACTGCACCCAAGGCAACAAAATGAAACACAGAAAGTTAAAACGTGGGGAACATTAAATAGCAAGTGAGTTTATTTTTGCCACACCAACCAGTTACCACGTCTTCAGCAGCTCAGAAATCATCAGTCAGCCAGCTGTGCTGCTATGGCAATCTGCTGGGGATCTGCACATGTTACAAGTAACCAGTGATGCTCCCCATGTGAAGTTTCAGGATGAGTATCTGCCACTAGTGTAACTCACAGATTCGCTGGCATGGTATGTGAGTCTTCATTCTTGGGATATTTTGGGGAACCATTTGCAGTTTTTTTTCTGGGTCTGTTGGTAGGGTTATTGGTTTCCATAGGAAGGGATGCATATTTGTGGGAAGGTTAATCGTGTATGCATTTTGTGTTGCAGGCAGTTGGATCAGGAACATGGATCCGCGAGGTATGTACTAACTGGTGTTTCTTGTACTGTCTGTGTGAATATGCTGTTTGTGCCAAAGATCCATCGTTTTGTAGTAAACCTGTTGTTTGTGGCCATCTTTGCTAGCCATCCTGGAACAGTTGCACACTGCTGCATAGAAAAGTATCAAGGCTTCACATTAGCAGTTGCAAGACTAGCTACTTGTTTTTATCAAAAAGCTACCTGGCTACTCAGTGTGGTAAAAGAAATCCTGCTCGTGCCATTTTTGTGACAAAAACTAGCTCCTGGTTGCCGTTTTGAGATGGCTTCTTGGTTTGTTACCTGGCAGCCAATCGGAGAGGATATTGGGGTTCAAGCCCGGTTTATGTGAAATATTTTCTGGGTCTGAATTAAAAAACAACTTACAAATTTGTAACAGCTGAAATGTAAAATGGGTTTACACAAATTCTTAGCTGCACATTTTTGTTAGTCACAATTCTTCAATATATCCCTGTGATTCTGCATCCACAGCCGGAAGTTGTTCTGTACAGCACATTTAGGAATTTATTGCACTGGGTTAGCTCAGACAGAGTGTCAGAATTTAAGCAAATTCTGATGGGAATACTGTTAGTTAATGACAGGTTAAAGGATTTCACTTCAATCTATGGACATAATTATTATCCACCCGTGCCTTGGAGACTGTTATTGCAGTGTTAAATAGTGACCTGTCAACTTGGTGGTATTGTTCTGAATCCGCAAACTGGGACAGCAGGATATAGAATATGTTATCAGTGGAGAATTCACCTACAATTCATGAGTGCCCTGCCTTTGAGCTATCATGTTATGTGAAGCCAGTCAGCCTTCCCATCACTTAGCCTGACCAAACTGGGAAACCTCCCCCCAGTCAACAAATGTTTCTCATTCCAAAACATGAATTCTGACCAGCTAAAGAGTAATGAGGCTTCCAGGCTCCAGCTAATGAGTCCTCCCCTGACCAACCAGGGACCATTACTGGCCATGTACCATGCTGAGCAATGATTGATATAAATCAATCTGCCAGCCACACTTGTGACTAAAAATGAATGCATATTGCCATCACCTGCCTCCCCCCTTCCAGTAAAAGTGTCAATAAAACAACTGTGTCCTGACTGACTGCTTGCTGGTGGCTTTATTGGGTCATCTGGGGACTGGGGTAGTGTAGTTTAGAGGCTTCCTGTATTAGACAGGTGCAGATGTAGGACCAGCCCCAAAGGTAGCCTGTCCATGTGTCCAACAAAACGTTGACATATGGTGGCATACTATCATGATAGTATACAGACCTTTCACATGTTAACAAACAAATATGACTTCATAATTCTGAGATCACTAGTTTCCCTCGTACTCAAGTTTACATTATTTTGATCAGTAAAATTCGGTATTGATCATGTATGACTAATATTAGAACTAGAAGCCCTTTAAATGCACTTGTTCACTGTTTGACCCACCCTTGACTTGTGTTCTCAGGTTTAGCCTCAGTTATTACAGAACACTGGTTCAGTGCATTCATTCAGTCAATGAGTTACGTCTAGACTACATGCTAATAGATAGATGTCAGGTGATACGGCAAATATTCACCTGTAAATGTTATCCCCTAATCTATAGTTCAAATGGTTAAATTGCAGATAGTCAAAGTGTAAGTAAAAAGTATGCATTAGATATAATCAGTACCTATCTATCTATTAGCGCTGGGCTGAAAATCTGTTTAACCATTTTGGTTAAAAGTCCAAATTTTCTTTAGCCAAATGAAAACTTGTTTAGCCATTTGTGCACGGCCAATTTTGCATGGTCACGTGATAAACAGCTGTTGACATTTCAGTAAAAACATGGAATTGGTGGTCCACAGAGCTTCATGTTTTACGAGATCATAATTTTTGGGTTTTCTGCAGTCATTTCTGGAAACGAATATGTTGTCTTCGCATGTACACGAAGCATGCAGCAGAAACTTGTTTTCCAATATACTGGTCAACTAACCTACCCACCACTAACCTGGTCAACTAACACACCCTTTTGTCCACGGGAGCAAGCGAATAAAGGGATGGATTACCAATTTGTCGTTACACTGCCAGACAGGTCACAGTAACTTGTTATATGGGTCAGCATGATTCGGCGTCGTTTAAAGCAACTCCAAAGGAAGCGAAGTGAAGTACCGCTGATTAATAAAACTAGCGACAACAATAGTGCTTCACCAATTTGGCGAAGTGTTCACATTTTTTTTCGATCGGCAGCGCTCCTAGCAGTTCTCTAACTATTTGATGTGCAATATTTGGTTTGATAAATGTTTGCCTGTTGTACACCTCCACACATTGTTGATATTTTATATTAAATGGCACATGGCTAAATTTAGATGCCAGGCAAGTGGTAATTACAGGATATAGATTTACTAGTTATGAACATTGTACCTATGTTTCCTGGATAATCCCTAGAATTGAACAGACAAAAAGTGCTAGAGCATTCAGAGGAAGATCATGTTCAGTGGGAGTCATTGTGTGAGGAAAATCAATAACGTTAATTTCATGCATCTGAAATTATCCAGGCTGACCTGACAATGCCAGGGAATTTGAAGTCAGTTTGGGTCAACACTGCAAATCGCTGTCCATGATATGTGTTGTGTCCTCTCAGTTGCATGACCCAAGATGACCCTACATTCATATCTGTGCAGGGCTTTAATGGGATTCTCAATTGCCCACTGAGGACACAATGATGTGTGGCTTAGCAATGCAGGTCAGGATTTGTGCTGATATGTTTATCAGCAATAGTGGCTTGTTGGAATGATTAGTTTCCTGATTGTGTCTGTGGCCCTGCCTGGCAGTGCTTTACCGTGTTTGTGGCGCATACAGATTATTGGTATGCTACATATCTGCAGTGTCTATGCACATACGTGTATACATATCATATATATAATATGATAGCATTTAAAGATTTTAACCCTTAACATCCTGATCATTATTGAAGCGATGGGTGCTTTGCCAGGTTCACTACAAACGTCATGTTTTGTGTGCCCGAGTTGTTTTAATCTATTTAGCAGAATTTTTTAAAAGAAATATGTTAAATGTATATGTAAATTTAAGGATTGTTGTTTAAAAAATGTAAAGTCACATCCCATATAACAGTTTACTGACAGTTGAACTGGATACAGACTTGATTTTTATTGAGCAAGACCAGAATATTTGATATCAGCCCATTGAATAAATTTTATTTTGTGCATGATGCACGAAATTGTACCGTGTAGAAACGTATTTACAAATTAAAATAATAATCGTTACATAATTTGTAATCTCCATTTAGATTTATTCTGAACAACAAATTCATATCTGTTTCGTGTATTACAACTGGATTATTCCTGCAAGTGAATAGGTACAAAATCCCATGGGAAATTAGGAAATTGCTTATTGTATGATGGCTGCACTTTGAGTGACTGCTTTCTCAGCTATGGAGACTAGCCTAGGTAGACTGGAAGCAACAGAGGAATTAATTAGACAGGCCTGTCTCCAGCTGTTGGGTGCACCAGCTGCACTGATATTATGTGTTTATCAGAAGTTGTCCATAGGACTGCAGTTGGTTAGCTTTCTCTGGCTATTTCTTATTAATCGGATCTTTTAGTTTTTGACTGTTTGTTTACTTCCTGTACAGGTCACAGTGTAAATTCTTGCAGATGTTGACAATGTTGGGTTCATTTGTCATTTTAATTGCATAATTTGTAACTAATTGCAAACAATTTACATACAGTGTAATGGTAATTTATTTTTTAGAACCAAATTTTAATTGACCAACATCTACCATGTCTAAAAATTAGCAGTACTTAATGAGACATGTAATTTTCTCTTATGAAAACAATGTAGTACTCTATCTATGAATTATTGCAATTGATATGTTTATGAAGCATTGTAATTGTTTTGTTGAAGTGTTGTAATTGACAATTGTAGTTGAACACGCACGCACGCACGCACGCACACACTCAAACACACACACATAGACGGTGTACACAAGCGGTGTTGTGGTAATAACTGTGCTAGAGCAGTGCTCAGCAACCAACTCCAGCTGTTGCAAATGTCAGTCACGTTGTGTGAAGGTAAAATAGTGTTATTTCAGTCTCACCAGCCGATGTAAAAAACACCATGATTGTATGACCGAGCATAAGCACACTGCTAATGTCTCCAGTAAGGCACACACCTGGAATTAGTTGGCAGCAAGGAGGTTTTATTATACCCTGACTGACAGGCTGGTGTCACTAGCTTAGATTTCAGCTATTTATCACATTTATCATGCAGTTATCACATGAGGCTCTGTTAACTGGCCCATTTGTTCAGATATTCTGGGGGAATTTGTGGCTATAGCATGCCTCATTTTACATGGCCAGCCTTGTCCAAATATATGTCTCCCTGCCAGCTTCCCAACTGGCACTAGGGATGGTCAGTTTCCAATGATTGTTGTCATATCTGCTTTGAGCAGAGAGCCAGGGCCCATTTTCTGTAAAGACTTGGAAATTCGTTAGTCAAGTTTTCTGTAAATTATATGGCAGCGAAGCTCTCGCTCACAGAATATCTAATACCCAGTTAGCACGAATTTAAGATTAAAATATTCAGTATTTAGCGCATCAATAATATTTACCCGCATATTCCATGAGTGAACACCCCAGGACAGTATTCCCGCCATACTTGGTTATGTTATGAATGTTTAAGCCTTTCAAGAGAACCAAACGAATCTGGAAGGTATCGATAATATTTACCCGCATATTCCATGAGTGAACACCCCAGGACGGTATTCCCACAATATTTGGTTATGTTATGAATGTTTAAGCCTTTCAAGTGAACCAAACAAATCTGGAAGGTATGGAAGGGTCGTTGTGAAACCCAAATCTCGCTTTCTCATGAAACATTGAGAAACAAAATGGCAGTTCCAGGACTCCGATGACAGGACTTACTGTAAGCAGCTCCGACCGTGGAGTCCTTCAGGGGGGCCATTGCATCACTATCACACTTCTAAACCGTGGTCTACCTTTTTATTCGCACTTTCTACATATGCACCTTCGCATATCGACCTCACACGTGAGTATTCACTCATTTGGCCTTTCATCCCAACATATGGACTCTGCCAATTATCAAAGTAGGATAAGACGCATAGTTAATGAAGTTGTTTGTGTGACTGGGAGATGTGTTTGGAGGGCCTTGCAGTCTAACGCCAGCCCTACCTGGGCTTGTGTTGATCACAGTATTATTAACCTGTGTGTGACTCAGCTCTGCTGTCTCGTATAACCTGTCTGCTGCAGCATCACGTGAGCCACATGTCTGCCCCTATTGATTGTGTATCGGTTGGCATTCAGTGCAATGGAGGCCTTTCTTATGGTACTGGACTCCGCCAAAGTCCGGTCTGGGTTCGTTTCTGATTAGTGAAGCTACAATTGGATTTTTTCAGGAGTGTAATGGTATTTAGTAATTAATGTAACTGACTTAGTTGTAATTAGAAGAATGTGTAATAATACTGTGTCATGCTCACCATACTCCAGTTACGAATTCAGTTGAGACTAGAACTGACAAAAAGTCGCTGTCAACCTCCTCCATTCTGTACGGTTCTTGTACCGTTCCATTCTTGAAACCTGCTAGTTTAAAGTTGGTGTTCTTTTCCTTCAGGTGGCTCGTGGCCTTCATCTCGGTCTCTTTCTGATTCCAGTTGTTTTCTTGCACTGTAAAATTGCCCAAAAAAATCAGCAGTATTATCATTACAACAGTCAATTACAATCACACAGTTTCTTAATAGTTTGATTACAATTACTCTGTTCTAAACATTCAATTACACTTATTGTAATTAATTACAACTTACAACAACGATTGATTACAATCACAGTCTCTTAAAAAGCTATTTCATTTACTCTGTTCGAAACATTCAATTACACTGATTGTAATTATTTACAAATTACAGCAATGATTGATTACAGTCTTACTGTTCTAAACATTAAATTACAATTACACTTGATTAATTACAAATTACGCAATTAGACTTGAACCCAACTCTGGATCACATTCCTGCATTTGTAAAGTTGTGCTCCATTGGCATACATTTGTAAAGTTGTGCTCCATTGGCATACATTTGTAGCCTTGACTCTTGATGACCTGGTTAGTGACATAGCAGGGTTTTTGTAAGTACTGGGTAACTCTACTTTGACAGCCGCCATGCCCTAGAGCTGCCCGTGCCCTAGAGCTGGGTCATGTCATTGTCTACGTAATCTTATTTTGCAGAATTATCTGGTTTCGTTCCTCCATTCCGCTCCTAAGAACCGACCCATTTACATGTTTAGTTTGTTATGTCGTAATAATCTTCACAGATGACTGTGCATCATTTGTTTGTTTAATTTGCCAGTTACGAATTTTCTTTAAAAATGTAGTGTAATGTTGTGGCTAGTTAAGAATGGTTACGTTTGTAGTGAGATTATGAAAACTGCTTGTGGTTCAGTCTTACTTATATTGTAATGTGTTCACAGTTTATGATTAAGCAGTCACTGGGTGTACCAAGACTTGTGTTCACTTTGTCGTTCTCTACCATTTTGTTGCTGTTTATTTCAGGCGAAACATGTGAGTCAACTGGTAAATATGTTTGCACCAGCTGTGTAACATATTACACTTTGCTACTTACTGCTTGGCATTGTTACTTTGCATTTTAACTGTCAACCTTTGCATTGTAGCAAGACCAGCAGCCTGTCACATGTTGTTGTGTTCTTTTTAAGATGTTTATTTTGTTTTTTTCTTTCGTTCCATTATGTTTCAATCATTCATGGAAATGGTGATGAATTCACAGTTTCTCTAGTGTTAGAAAAATTATTGTGCATTACTAAAACAGCCTGGAACAGCCATTGATGCTGGATGGTATGTAATTTAACAGCCCAGAGTAGCCATTGATGCTGGATGGTGTGTAATTTAACAGCCCAGAGCAGCCATTGATGCTGGATGGTGTGTAATTTAACAGCCCAAAGCAGCTATTAATGCTGAATGGAGTGTAATTTAAAGATACACAATCCTATCACTTTGATTGTAAATTAATTTATTCCAACATCACGACTGCTCAAATTAATTATGTGTTTTAATGAACCGCAATTTTTAAAATAATATCTGTTTATTTTGAATGTTTCGACTCAAATAGCATGTTTACATTGCAGAAAATTGCATGATGAATGGCAGACAGATAATGGTAAAGTTATATTTAAACATTGTGGTTCATTAAAACATATTTGGGGAGTCAGGATGTTAGCACAAATATAGTTATGATTTTGCAGTACATATAATCAGACTTTGTACCATTAGCCCTAAACTTGTAAGTTAACATGAATCAAATATTGCTCGTCCTGCAACTCATTTATTACTGTTTGCACCAGCGGCGGTGGTTGTCTGTTCGTTGCTTGTGGTGGAATAGTTTTTATTATATCTGTAAAGGTTGGTCGATGGGTGGACTTCAACTGTGCTTCATGTTTGCATGGCTCTGTTCCTACCTTCAGAATGTCTGCTGTCTGGGAATGCCTGTAGCGTGGTAAAAGTAGAGATTTATTCCTTGAAGTTCTGCTTGGTCTCTTGCACTGTGACATCTGTGTGGTCTTTGTGGCATGTTTTATTCGTGTGAATCTGTGATTGCCACGTTGTACTTTTAAAGTCTTGTCAATGCCAATTTCCTTCCGTATGGGTAAGGTTTACGCAGCTAGGTTTTATTACAAAAATTCTTGTTAAATTGGATAACAATTTCCAATCTGTTAAAAACATTACCTGAAAAACATGAAGATTAATATAATGTTTCCAATAAATGAATAATCTCTTCTATCTGTAAAAGCCATTTTGTGGCATAGACAAGGGAAGGTTCTGTCAAGAGTAGTTGGCCTGGCCGATTGCAGAAACAGAGGAGCGTGGAGAGAATCATGGTAAATGGCTGTACAGGAGCTTCAAAACACAGATTTGCAATTATAGCGAATTAGCAGGTTTTATTATTTTTCACATTGACTTGATCCCAACACGCATGGCCAGTTACGTTACTGACAGGCAGGAGAATCACAGATTCTGTGTTATCCGTGCAAGAATGCATTGTTTTTTAATAATTGTGATACATTTAGTTTATATTTGTTTTAGGTCCAGTGCCTGTAGGATTAGTACAGGGTCATTACTTAGTGTTCATTGCAAAAATATGTTTTTCCTGTGAAGGGATACAGTAAAGGTTGATTTGTTTACGGCACATTATGGACACATGGAAAATATTTTATTGGCTATTTTTTGAAATAAATGCCTTGTACTAAGCCACCAGCTATTGTACAATGCCTAGTTTATGCTGTTGTCTTGGACGGCTTATCCTTCAGGCAGGGATTGCACTGACTGAAATGCAGCATTTATTCTTGGCTGGTTGATTAATTAACTATGTCTCTGCTGCTGCTGCTTGAGACCACCACGTTGCATGCTGGGTGCTTGTCTTAATCCTGTGTGCACATGCACGCTGCCTGATGTCTTGTGGAAATGGAATAACGTCTTCACTGCCTTAGTTACTGCACAAACAGTGTACCACCAATGCTCACATTTGGATGTTTAACTTCCGTGGTGCAGAATCTAATACTATTAGTAATGTGCATAACTAGTTTGTTCTGTGGTTTACAATATAGCCATGATAATCTGATGATGTCCAGCCTTGTTTTGTATGCTGGTCCTTGATTGTTTTTGTCCTTCCATCACTAATCCCGTTTCACTGCCTTCTCCCCTCCCCATCTCTTGTCTTCCGCACCCTATCTCTCGTCCTCCCCATCTATCGTCCTCCCCATCTCTCATCCTCCACTCACCATCTCTCGTCCTCCACTCCCCATATCTCGTCCCCACTCCCCATATCTCGTCCTCCCCTCCCCATCTCTCGTCCTCCACTCCCCATATCTCGTCCTCCCCTTCCAATCTCTCGTCCTCCACTCCCCATCTCTTGTCCTCCCCTCCCCATCTCTCGTCCTCCACTCACCTTCTCTCGTCCTCCCCTTCCCATATCTCGTCCTCCCCTTCCCATCTCTCGTCCTCCCCATGCCTCGTCCTCCCCTCCCCATCTCTCTTTACACAGTCCTCCCATTTCAGTCACAGTCTTCCTGTTCTACCATTCCTTTTCCTTTCTTCCCACAGCTCAGACACCCAGCCCATGGGATGTGCTTCTGAATATCTTAGTAGCAGTATCTTTGGCTGGTGGTAACTGAAGCCTGTGCAGGACTCAGTGCTGATATGTTGACCTTGGTGTAACCTTGTTGACCTCAGTGTGACCTGTTGGCCTCAGTGAGCTCTGTCTTCGTTGTTATCAAATTATCCAGGGCTTCATAAACAAGGACCCACACACTGGCAATACTTGGCTGTTCACATCTTGGCCTTGGAAGTAATCTATGCACTTGTGCTCAAGCTCGACATTTCATGGCTGATCTTAATTTTATGGCTGCTATGTTGCACAGTAGAATTTCCCTGAGCTTGAAGTTATGTGTTTCTGCTACAGACAATGTCTGAATCACGGACAGTGTTTCCAAATTGAATTATACACGGTTACACCATTTATGCAAACTTTACATTTTATTGATGCTTATAAATTCACCAAAGACCATTAAATATTTTTTTTTTTTAATAATATTTTAATTTTATGCTTTCCATGCACACTCTTCGGCACCAATATTCTGATATGATGCATATTCATATTTCATTAAATGATTGATTTGGAAAACAATTCAAAGCATTCTGACCAATCACTACAGCTGCCACAAAGAAACAGTTATGTGGTACAATGCACCAAATCAAATTATATTCAAATCATTACCAGTGATTTATATTCATGTTAGTTTGTGTCTCTGAAACACTATATTTGGGACATTTTGTGTGCACCTTTGGGGTCATTTGCATATTCTGGTATACAAAATCCTTAGTAAAAGGGCACATCTAAGATCTGTCACTGATCTTGGATTTTAGAGATCTATAAGATATTGCCGGTGATCGGGTCCATTTTTCTGTAGCTTGACTTATAAAATCTATCTGTCAAATCAATGTAAAATAAGTTTATTTTGGAGGGTGGAGAACTTGAACAATATAAAATATGGTACATACATGTTGCCTATATGTGTCACTAAATTCCTGTTCAAGATGTATTAGAGCAAATAGGGCATGACCCAGTCTATAGCATCAAAGAAGTAGGCTTAGCCATGTACAGTACACTACAGCTAGAGGCCAGTTTATGTGTAGCTTCAGGGGTCCAAGTGATTATTATGGTTCATTAAAGGCTGATAGAAGCAGGGCAACAGCTATATCAACAGGCCTAGCCTACATTGCTGACTAATGCTGCCCTACAACTGCAGTCAGGGTTAGGAGATGTAGCATAAATAGTGTATGTTCCATAGTTCATTGGAATGTGTATAGATTGTGTGAGATATTATTTTTGAATGTGTTATAACTTATTTGATACATGCAAGTTGTTTTGTTTTTTTACTTTTTTGCAAAACATTTAATACGTTACATTAGGACACTAAATATGAAACGCTGAAAAAATTACCTGGCATCAATATATAAGTGTCCTTGTTCAAATGCGCTCGCACACACACACGCACCCTTGATCTTGGACATTTTCCATTCAGTCGTGCCCCTGTGCGAGGTATTTGGCAGAATTAACTGATCACGGATGCTTCTGCAGTGAAGTGACATCATTGTTGTGATCTGTTGACAGTGTTGGACCTGGTGTTCTGGCGTGACGTCAAGAAGACGGGTCTGGTGTTTGCCAGTACGATGGTGTTGCTGTTCTCCCTCGCCATGTTCTCTGTGCTCAGTGTCTTCGCCTACCTCTCTCTGGCCATGCTCACTGTCACCGTCACCTTCCGTGTCTACAAACAGGTCCTCAGCTCCATACAGAAGACAGGCGATGGACACCCATTCAAGTAGGTGACAACGCCTGTCACGGCTGGGTTCCATTGTATTTGTGTAGTTTGTGATTGTTTACTGCTATGGTGTAATTATAATTTGTGATTTAAACCACCATTGGCAGCAAGAATTAATTCCAATTCACCTAAAACCCTGTGTAAAAATTAGATTAACTATGACCAATCACAACTAAGTTTTATGAGGTGTTCAACATTTTTTAACAGCTTAACACTAGTTTATCTAGACGAATAGTATAATACATTCAGTGTTGCGAACTCTTTTTTGCATATTCTATATATGCATTTAGAAGGTTAAACATGCACCATGCATGCAAAGGTATGTTATCTGACAATCCTATGCATATGACAGATTCCCACCAACGTTTTGCAACTCCAAACTTTTATGACCCTGAAATGCTTCCAGAACACATCTCGGTAGAGCTACAAAAAATTCCTAGGAGTCTCCCATCAGTTTGAATTCTTTTGTAAATCTACAGGTTACATTTCTCCAAAATGTTGTTAACAGTGTACAGTGAAGTCTCTTTTATCTGCACACTTCGGTTCCCAGTTGTTTTGGCTGGATTATGATAGTGTGCGGATTAGTGTGTTCCAAAATGTTCTATATGTGTAACCTGCCCTCCTGTGATATTTGTCAACTTCATTTTTAATCATATTCACCCTGCTAGCATTTACACAATCTGTAGATAATTTGTTCCATTAATTTATTGTCCTCTGTGAGAATGAGTACTTTTTGATATCCAATCTACACTGATCCTTTAGTAATGTTACTTTGTGTCCTCTAGTTCTACTATCTTTCTAACGTGTGAAAAAGGCATGACTTATAAAACTTAATGTTTCTCTGCGTACCTGTCCCAGGTGTTGCCTGAACAAGGACATCAGTCTGCCGGCGGAGAAGGTCCATCAGCTAGCAGACCAGGTGATGGACCACGCCACCTGCCTCCTCAGTCAGGCACGCAAACTCATCCTCGTTGCCGACATTGTCGATTCTCTCAAGGTCAGTCAGTCATTGTTATGGGAAAACCAACTGGTACTATTTTGGTTGCGCTTAGTGCTGTAACTATCGGGTAGATTGCAAGGTAAACCGTTGGAAATACATTTTATTACCTCATTGGAGTAGGAGATACGTTGATTGTCTCGTATTTTATGCTTAACAAATATATAAACATGTCTAGTCTGTTTGTGAATTGTTGTCTAGCTGTTTATGAATTCTTGATGTTCAATTTGGTTTTGTTACCCCATGAAAGTGCAGATTACAACATTTAATACAGATATATATATCTCTCTCACACACACACACACACACACACACACACACACACACACACACACACACACACACACACACACACACACACACACACACACACACACACACACACACACACACACACACACACACACACACACACACACTGATGCAATTAGAATGTGGCCACTTGAAGTGATTTTACTCAACGGAGGATGTCCGTATCTTCCAGTTTGGCTTGTTCCTCTGGGTTCTGACGTACATTGGTGCCTGGTTCAATGGAATGACGCTCATTATCTTGGGTGAGTGGATGGCTTGGTTATCAGCGTTAGCGGCTCCGTCTAATAGATTGGCTGATGGCAAAAATGGTTCCATGTGTCATGGCATTGCTATGATTTGAGATGTGTTAAAATTTTATTTTGTGTTTGTTAGTGTTGCTGGGTAACAGTTTTTTTGCCATATAAAAGCACTACTGTTGATCGTAGCATCTATGAGACAAACACTGATGTTATATTTTGATAAGAAATATTAAACATTAAATGTTGTGCTAGTGTCAGATTCTGTAAAAAGTGATGTCATTTGTGTTTATCGTTCAGTATTATGGTTTATTAGCAACTATAATTGGTTTTTTATGACCAAATTTAGTGACGCATGCATGCACATGTACAGTGTTGTATCAGTAATGACCAAAAAAAGTCAGTCAAGTTTGGTCAAAAGAAACAAATGAAATTAAAGCTAGACAACCATAAATAAGTTAAATACAGCAATTCTTTGAGGTTATTGTGTCTGAAAATAATATAACATTTTGTATTTTTGTCTGTTTGTTTCAAACAATGCCTAGGGGAATTGGTTGGTTTTTAACGACCTTGTGTGTTTCAGGGGTTGTTGCTCTTTTCACATTACCGAAAGTGTATGAAACATACCAGGTTAGTAGATCTTGAACTAGAGTCAGCCATCAGTGTGTTGTACACTTATGACTGTGTATAAATAATATAGATTGTTTAATATTTACTGTTGCTGAAATAAAATGGCCATAATTTTTATATAGATTTAACAAACATAAGATGTTTTTCTCACTCAAGAAGGATAGCAGAACTAGAGGACATGAGGTAAAATTAGTAAAGGATCAATGTAGATTGGACATCAGGAAGCACTCGTTCTCACAGAGGACAATAAATGAATGGAACAAACTGTCTACAGATTGTGTAACTGCTAGCAGCGTGAATATGTTTAAAAACAAGGTTGACACATATATCAGGAGGGCGGGTTATAAGTAGGTGAACATTGTTGGACTCTCGATAAGCCAATGGCTTCCTTGTCCACTTGCCATCTGGGCCTTTGGCTTGGATGGCAAATCTTGTTAAATCTTGTTAAAGATGTAGCACAGTTTGCTATCTCTTTTCTATCGGCACTTTTGTATCCAGTTTTGGGAATAGTTTTGTTGCTTGTGTCTGTTTGTCTAGATAGTTTATAGTAATGATATATCAACGTTGTTACAGATTAAAATTATTTTACCTACATAGAAAACAGACTCTAACAGAAACTGCCTCTAATGGACATTTATTTATGTACCATTTTTATGTTTAACTATATCCACCGTCTTGTCCTTAATCAACATCTGTCCACTATGGACACAATTTCAGTTTTGCAATGTTTGATACAGGTTTCACTGGGTGAAGGTGTTATATTTACATTCAAAGCAGTTCAAAGTGCAGTTAGAATTTGGCCAACAAAACATTTCACATTCAAGTTATTACAAAGATGTGTACTACAAATGTATCATCTCTTGTTCAAGTTATTACAAAGATGTGTACTACAAATGTATCATCTCTTGTTCAAGTTATTACAAAGATGTGTACTACAAATGTATCATCTCTTGTTCAAGTTATTACAAAGATGTGTACTACAAATGTATCATCTCTTGTTCAAGTTATTACAAAGATGTGTACTACAAATGTATCATCTCTTGTTCAAGTTATTACAAAGATGTGTACTACAAATGTATCATCTCTTATTCCTCTCATGACAGGTGCAGATTGACAACTACATTGATATCGGCATGACACAGGCTAAGAAAATCTGGAAGCAGTGAGTGTCATATTTGTCAACAAAGTTTTATCAGTGACATTGACATACTTTTATATATGTAATTTTTCTGTATGGCGTTTCTCAAAATAATATAAGCTGACATTTTTGTTGTCGTTTAATCGTGTGTTCAAAAATGTTTTCAAACTCGTGAAACGTCACCATAGAAGTCTAAAATGGAAAGGTTGTTCATCTGGAATGTTACTTAGTATTTCAACTAGTCTTGGATTATCTTTTAAAAAGCACAGAATAGCTGCCTCAAAAGTGTTTGCTACTTGCTTGAAATACATAATTTACACAGTGAAATTGTGTAGTTGTAAAGATGCGTGTAACATTTTGTATTTATCTGCACTGCACCGGGTTCCATTAACACAGAAGCTGTTTAACTATGGATCATCTAAAAGTGTGCCAAACTGGTGTCCTTGATGTGATGTTTGCGTGTTCAAAATATTGCAATTTTGGAAAAACTTCTTTTCCAGGATCCAGTCAAAGATCCCGATGCCGGGGAAGAAGAAGAGTGAATAAGCACTCGTGGTTGCCTGCAGGATTGGGGAGTAATCGACCGGGCACTCCGAAGGCACTACAGGAGTCTTGAGGGCAGGAGACGATATCATCTCGCCCTCTTCATTGTTGCAAGCATTGCCGTTTTCAGAACCCATCATTTCTGTTCGCTTCTGCTGTTTTCCCATGCTGGGATTACCATCGTGCCACTGGGTTTTGTGTGTCGTGCGAGTTACCGTAATTATTACGGGCTCAGTGTTGTCAGTGCCATTACGTTCTTACAGTGGTATTGTTAACATCAGGTTGTACACGAAGCCGTGGATTCTTCACGATGACTTTGGAGTACTTGCAATCAAGAAGAAACCACAATTAACACGGCAAAGTCATTCTACTAATGTTGTCTATCACTAGGGGGTACCCTCGTGCCACGTTTCCGACTCTTTCTAGTTACATATTGTTTGTTGCTTGCAAACTTATCCATCATGCGGTAGCAGTAGCAACGATGTCGTTCATATGTTGATTGTGGAAATGACTGCGTCTAGTGCTTTGGAAGTGATAAAGGTATAAAATTGTTAATCAAACAAACCTGCTCCTGATGGGTGGGTACCATTAAACGTGCTGCTTTGATAACCTGAATACACTTGGCTGGGAATGTTGTGGATGTGTGCAGCAGCTTCAGAGAGATCGAGACCTGTTCAAAAGTAATTTAAGATGTTTCAGTTTATGTAGAGACATAATTGCCAAAAATCAAATCCCTTAGCAGAACATTGGTGTTGGCTTGGTTCAGTGCTACTGATCGGCTGTTATTGAGCGAGTCACTTTATTGGTGTCTTCATGCAACATTGTCGAGAGTATTTCGTGCAAGTTGCAATATGGTGGTGTTCTGTTGCGCAGAAAGCGGTGTTCGTTCATATCACTGATGATGTGCAATGCCAGCTTGCCTGGAGGCGTGAAAGTGTTCTTGTGTACAGTATGCCCATTGTTGTGTTCACGTCATTAATTAAATGCGGCTATTGTGTGTTCTGCTTTTCTCGTTCATCGTAGTGTGTGAAATTTGTGGCAACAACAGCATATTTTTATACGGCTGTTGACATGCCTGTGCCTTCATTCTCCTCCGTTTCTAGTACTTTAAGTTTGTTGGACATAATCATATCTGAGCATTAATATTATTTTGCAGTCAACAAAACGGCACCCGTCGAGTTGTTGCAATGGTTGACGCAAGTGGTGTGTTTTGCACTGTGATAAAAATAGAATAAAACAAAATAAAAAGTAGAATCGCAGGAATTAATATTATTGAATGCAAGTGGCTAATATAATTAAATATAATATAGACTAATATGTTGTTTCATGGATGACTGGGGTTTTATAGCAATGACATTTTTAGTTCTGTTTTGAGAGCTTGGTGTTTTGGTTGGAGTCGAGCTGAGAATAATGCTGAGAAAAGCTTCTTTGTTGAAAACCATTGTAGACAGGCACATGTTAATATCTGCCTATGTAGGTAGTACAATCTAACGTAGTAAAATGTCCATCCGTTAAATTTGGACATTCACTAACATCACAGTAGTGATTACCTATTAGAAAACAATATAAGTGTCCAGTGATTTTCCATCAAACCGTATTTATTAATAACTAATTTGCAAAGCCAGTTTTGTGAATACGTTTTTGAAAATGCAGCTTTTGTGTAGAAACCGTAATACAAGTCTAGAGGGTCGATTGTCTCCCTCGTAAATCTGTTATGCAATTTTTATTTTTGAAGTTCAGATAACATGTTAGTATAAAGTAATTTATATTGTAACTATGGCAACAATTCTCTGCAATTGCAATCCAGCTTATGAGAAGATGTATAATATGCATTGTGGTTCTGAAGATGTGAGAGTTGAATTTACTGCCTAATCTTGTTTGCTGTGGTGGTGTATATGTGGCCTCATAGTTGCCGTTACATCTATACTAGCAGTCCTAAAAATAACGTGCGCATGTATCGGTCGCACCCCGCATTGTATTACTCCAGCAATGGCCGCCAACTATGTCGTCGGATGAAATACTATGAACATGTTTATATTGGTCTGTTGGAAATATAACGCTGTAAGATATACAACCACTCGATTTGTACCGTTCCTCTTGTAGGGTCGGGCTCTATGTGATGGCATGGCATGCTTGAGCAGCCGCCAACAGGAGACCCACGCATGTCTACTAATGCACGAGCGCACACGCTAGTCCTAGAGTAGCAACACTAAAAGTAGTTTGTGAGTGCTGTGCAGGTTCGTCACCGTGTTGTTAAACGTAACAAAGAGCAACATAACAATGTAATGTGCATATGTCGGTCATGAGTGCTATGTCTACATGTTGTTTCTGTAGTACTACTTCTAGCCATTTAAACATCTGCTGTATACATAAGTGGGGCAGGGCAAGAGTACTACATCTTCATATTGTGGTTGTATTTCTTGTAGTGTTGGTAATAAAAATCCCATTTTACCCCCACAAAAGCATCGTTGTTTGTGTTGTATTACCCGCCAGTTGGTTCAGTATTAATGCTGTTTACTGTTAGGCCCGGTGTGATGTATGTAGAATTAAAGATGGGTGTTTGGCGGGGGTTTCAACCGCCTATCTACCACCTGATTTTGGGAGCCAACCTCGCATTATTATCCCACCTGTTGTGGGACCAACCTCCACATGCCACCACCCCCTCCCATTAAATTAACTTCTTTCCATTTGACACATATAGTAATCGTTTGTTCCTTTATCGACATCGCCTCATCTTTGTACCCCACTAGCAAGACCGATACGTGTACTACAATGATGGAGCCATGTTATGTTAATGACAAATAATCGCAGAATCAGTTATTCGTAGAATATCAAACTCGTGGACAAGACCCACAAAAGTCTGCAAGACGCTGCCGCCTACATATACCCGAGTTTGCCGTCTTTTCCATTCTCATGATCGGCATCTTACGGCATGAACGAGCCAGCCAAATAAGCGTAATGGAATGACTCATCATACCATGGCCATGACGCAGGACGGTAACAAAACGCTGCGTGCCAATCAGACTTTCTGTTCTTCGTAATGAGCAACATGATGCCGAACACCCTCGTGTCAGCCATCAATGTGATTTTTCACTTATGCCCATCACACAATTCTTGGCTTCACCAAACGTTTTGAAGTTCTACATGAGGTCACAGAAGCTTTTATTCTCTTGAATGCGCCTCTCCTGAAACTTCTGCTCCCATTTCTACAGCTGGCTTCCGGCCAGGGAAATCTTGTACCGGTAAAACCCTGAACATCACCCATCATCGAAGATGGGTTTGGGAAGGAACTGGTTACTGGTGACGTGTTCGTGGACCTAATGGCTGCTTACGATATCGTCAATCATCGAATACAACGTCAACAGATATACAACATGACTAGAGACTACCACCTTGTACGACTAATACAATCACTACTTGAAAACCGACGACTCTGCGTAGAACTCGGGTGGAAGATGAGCCGCTGGACACGGCAACGGACTACCACCCCTCTTCAATGTCTACTCGAATGACCAGCCCATTCATCATAAAACACGGTGGCTGACTTTGAAACCTGCGATTGTGGCGAGATCCAGACCATAAACCATCTACTGAATTGTTACCTTCTGGACGAACTGTGCTCCCCGATAGACCTCGCAGCAGGATCCCACACAGCAATCGCATGTGCGCGGTTTTGGAGAGACGATAGGATGATTTTACAGTGCGTGTAGAAGGTCACACGAAACGTCAGATGTGGCAGTTGCACCAGTCGATATATTGACGAGATCGGATTTGTTCTGACCAAAGGAATTTTTTCAGTCGTTCTCCAGTAGATCAACAATTTGTTGACATCGCGTGATTATGAAATATGTGTAAAATTCTTGAACTTCACAATGTCATACATATGACCACAACATTCGATCACATCAATATTACCATTCTGTGATATATACTTTTTTGTCAATTCAGTCAAATATTGAAATACCCATTAACATTACAACGGCGGAACATTGCCACATGTTTATGCATTAGGCACGTGCTTGTTCCATGCTGTTCCAAAGTGATGCTTGACTTGGCAACGCGAAAACAAACTTAGTAAAATACTGAAGTGAAGGCAAGGTGTACAAGATCATTGATGACAACACATCAAATAATTTAATTGTCACTCTTTATTAAAAATAATACCAGTTAGACATAACAAACTTAAAAAATGCAAAAAGCTAGATCACAAATGTTTCGATATGCATTCAAATCTTAGTAACAAACACAAAAGAAGATGCAAAGAGGAATAAACATGACTGTAACACAATCACATCATATTCAATTGGCCTACTTCATTATTGGACTTCATATAATATGTACATTTTCTTAAGATTGTAGCACAAATTATTGTAAGTAAACATTTAGCTAGCACTAAATGCAATTTGTAACATGGTGTTAAAATAAACATTCAAACTTATGGACACAATACGTGTGCGAGCAAAACCACTAAATTTACCATAATATTTTACCATTTCTCGTTAATGTACATAAAGCTCAGAAATTGTACATTCTTAGAACTCTTGATTATAATCATATGTGAATTATACTTTGTGTCATAATCACATATGAGGAGCCATATTTATTACAGACAATTATAAGGGTCTGCAACCTTCTGCCGGATGAACAGAACACACGCACGCACGCACGCGCGCGCGCACGCACGCACGCACGCACGCACGCACGCACTATATACATTATATACCGCAGTACCTGGTTCCATTGTATCATTAAATAAATTAAAGCTGCCGTACACGTGGCTGCGCCACCTTACACACATTTGTGGGTCTGCCAACAAGAAACATAAAACATTAAAATCTTAACAGTATTACTAGGAACATATCTGTCAATTAGCTATGTAAAAATGCTCTATGATTGACACAATTAAAATCTTTGGAGGCACCAAAACACCCGTAAACAAGCGTTCATTTCTTGATATTTTGTAGTAAACTCTTTCTGCACATAATACTTACATATCAATGCCATGGTTCTTTTACAAACCAAACTGATTGTCGTTGTTTGTCAAAAGTCATGCATTTAATTGGGCAAGAGTTTTTTTTCAAAAACTTTAACATATCAATGACCAAAGCTGTTTATTTTGCCTGTTTAATATTTAATTATAGGTACTAATAATACACATTAAATCAAATTGGGAGTATATCATGCACCAGTAGATATGTGAAGTACATTGTGAATAATTGACAGTATGCGCTCACCGCAGTACTTTATGTGCCCTGCATAAATATCACCAAAGCCACAGCTTTAGTAACAGTCAAGATATTTTGATTACACCAGGTACCACTTCAATACTGCTAATTGCCGATCACCAACTGTGATTGCAAGCTAAACAATATAAATGATTCCGTACGTGTGAGTAATAAACTGATTATAACTATTGTTTTGAATCTTAATTCCCTGTGCCGTGTTAATATGTTGTATACATCTTATGAAATAGGTGCTACGAAAACTGTTATCTTATGTCACGTGAAAGCTGCAATGTATCACAGTGACACTTCAGACAATGTATCATAATGATACTTCAGGCAATGTATCACAGTGATACTTCAGACAATGTATCATAGTGATATTTCAGACAATGTATCACAGTGATATTTCATACATCATTATTAATTAGTATTCAAGTAATGTAACACTCTATCGCCACGGCGGCGTCTTCACGGCCCATAGTTCTCATCATAGCTGCCAAGATGGGTAAGGAAATGTTATTCTTTTCGCAGTGATCTAGCAGCACAGCCGTTGGTCTCGTCGTTCTCTGCAGGAAACCGATGTTGTGGTCGAGTCCTAACTGCGCCGCCAGGTCTCGCCAGTCGTGGCCGTTCACCTGATCGAGCGGATCCAGCAGCAAGACAAGGTTTGTCTTCAAATCTTCAGGGATTACGCATTCTTCTACATGTTTTGGCGACGTCTCTGGAACATTCGTACGGACTTTCAAGAAGGACTCTATCGTAGACGCGGCGTCTGCCCGTTCAATAGTCCTCATTGTGTTGGACAGCGAGCAGAGGCTGATATTTCTCATCTCCCAGACCATCAGCAACAGCTCCGTCGGGTAACCTTTGCTCTCCAAATAGGGAACCTTCTCGTCAAGTCCGAGCACACTCGCCAGGGACCGCCAGTCGTGACCTCGAATATGATCCCGAGGTTCCAACAGTGATACCAGTTGCATCTTCAACTGATGCGGGATGGTGCTCAGCATAGATGTTGTGTTTATCTGACGAAGAGGTCGCGATGATTCCTGGAACTGAACAATCCATGATTTTTTGTTAACGCGCATGATTTCAATAAAATGCATTTCTGCGCAGCTACACCCACCCATAACGTAGCATTATATCTGATTTCGATTAACTCTATTGCATAAGAATGTGCGCATTTGACATGTTTCTGAAAGTTTTGTTGTGACTCTTAACACATAAACCAACCAGTTGCGTGTGCGTGTGTGTGTTTGTGTTTGTTAATGGTATACACGGTGGACATCGTTAGAAGAAATCAAGATCGGACGATGGAGATGGATTGGACACACACTTAGAAGAGGTGGACATAACAACACAAACATAGCACTAACCTGGGCCTTGAAGGCAAAGGGAAGAAAGAAAGACCAAAATCAACATTGAGAAGGACTGTTGAAGCAGAGAGAAAATAATGATGGCAGCTAGAGATCGCACGAAATGGCGGAAGTTACTGAGTGTCCTTATGCAAAAGTTAGGGTACGAAGGATAAAGGATAAACAAGCACGCACGCACGCACGCACGCACGCACGCACGCACGCACGCACGCACGCACGCACGCACGCACGCACGCACGCACGCACGCACGCACGCACGCACGCACGCACGCACGCACGCACGCACGCACGCACGCACGCACACAAATATATATATATATATATATATATATATATATATATATATATATATATATTATAATGACACGGCACCTTGTTCATATCTTCCAAAACGGTGATATGTGCCACATGGCCTTCGCGACTGTTCTCCTGCACCGCTGTGTTCTCTTGTGTTGCTGTGTTATCTTGTACTGTTGTATTCTCTTGAACCGCTGTGTTCTCTTGTACCGCAGTGTTCTCCTGTAACGCTGTCACTATGCAAGACACATCAGTGGCTCCACCTGGCATAGTAGAGTGCAACACAAACGAGCAGTTCGGGTGCAAGTTTTGCCAGACTTTCAGGAATTCGATCTCCTGCAAAAACGACAACATCTCACAATACGCCAATTGGTTTAGTATTTGTACTGTTTGACATATATTTCCATTATTAACAATTATATTACATTTCACCGGTTCTATATTGGCGCAGGCAAATTCGATTACGATCTGTGCGGTGATTGGCTCACTGCTGCGGAGGGAAGAAAGAGTAGGGGAATTGGGGCATATCCACACATATAAGGTATAATGTGCAATAACTTGTGAATTGTTTATGTCAGAAAGGAAAATGTTTGGCTTGCTAATCTGTATATTTATCAGTTTACTACTACCTATTACAAAACTTCAACTCCACTATGACACTAAGAAAAACGCATATGTTATCAATATATATTGATCTCTGGTGTGCAGATACTCTCCAGAGTACATAACCAGCTGCAGTTTATATAACAATATTGCCTAGATTTGGCGATATCTGGTGAAGTTGATGCGTGATATTGGTCTGTCTTAAGCACAAAAAGCCTTGCGACGAAGAAAACCAAAATACACAGAATAAAAACAATATTACATTGATACCTGTCAAGATACAAGAACAATGAATCCACAATAAAACTGCATCCTCAACTGATTTAGCCTATCGGGCATCCGGTTCGTTGATGTCCTAATATGTAATTTGCTTAACTAATATCCGCAGTCGGTTTAATTATAAAGTGCGTATTTTTGTTTATTGAACGTACTGAAGTGAAAATGGAAACGCTGAAAACTCACGAATTTCGCCTTTTGTGAAATTTCTTAACTTTGTCATGTGATCGGCGGATGGAATGGATGGATGGAAGGATGGAAGTCACGCCCATGTTCAGCATTGACCCTATAATGTGTTTACTGTTTTGGATATCCACTATTTAGAGCGTTACCAGATGATCTAACGATTAAAGGCAATTCTTTCGATGATTTAAAAAAAAATACGTATTATTAATCAAACCAACTGCGGATATTACTTACACTATTCACACACTACATATTAGGACATCAACGAACCGGGTTCGCGATAGGCAAAATCAGTTGAAGGTGCAGTTTTAAGTCA
>OY759262.1:46529412-46564412 GCA_963662155.1 Lamellibrachia columna | reverse complement strand
TTCAAGAACGTTGCTATTACACCCAGAGTACGTCACTTCGGCATTCAACTTTTGTTAATGTTACAGTCACTTTAATCATGCTGTTTATGCGTTCTATTGATCATGCTGCTGTAAGAGTCTACCAGCCATGATGTTATTCAAACTCCGGCGGGTGGATGCATACTTAACACTTTCTTTCCACGGTACCATTTACAACATCCATTTGCATCCGGCTTGAAAAATACTATATATATGATTGACCGGCAATATGTCATTAATGAGAACAGTTGCTAACATCCTAATATATTTCTAAGTCAACATCAAAGATACTGCGATCAAACCAACTCACATTGTTCACATACGCTGCCCATGAAGTCATCCGTGCAAGAGCATAGATAGGCATTGATCCCATCACGACAGGTTCCTCCGTTCAGACAGGGATGACTGCGACATGTGTGAATATCTGCCAATAAGATGTTGAAAGCTGCAGTATTCACTTTGTCGGATTCATCTATCGAATACATTTCGTAAGACCAGGAATCATTTCAGCCAACACAAATGTTTGGAAACATTTAATACCACTGTAGCATTTCGGCAAAATGAATGACGACATTGCTAATCAAATTATGTATAATCGTCCAACTAGTAATTTAAGAGAAAATACGTGCATTGATAACCAACGTCGAGGACAATGAAGTCTGCCAAAAAACATCTTCTATTATCACAGCTTTACAACTATTAACTGTCACAAATCATGACAAAATCGGCATGGGTTATAGATAACTTCCATAAAAATACCGGTTAATACAAAATAAATCTGACACTATTTTCAATGACTGGCAATAGTTTACTAGTTGCAACAGTTACCAATATGAACACTATGCTTCTAAGGCAACCCTAAAGATGATGTGATCAAACAAACTCACAAGTCTTACGACGTCATCCGTGCAGTAGCATTTTTGTTATATACATACATTTATATACATACATACATACATACATACATACATACATACATACATACATACATACATACATACATATATATATATATATATATATATATATATATATATATATATATATATAAACATTGTGTTTCACGCACACACACACACACACACATATATATATATATATATATATATATATATATATATATATATATATATATATATATATATATATATATATATATATATATATATATATATATGTATGTATATATATATATATATATATATATTTATATATATATATATATATATATATATGTATATATATATATATATATATATATATTGTGTGTGCGTGCGTGCGTGCGTGCGTGCGTGCGTGAGAGCGTGTGTGTGCGTTGTCACAAACAATGTCACAAGCAAGGGGATCTACAATGGTGCAAGAAGAGGATACATACTTGTGCACACATATTTTTCCAAGAGAGCTTACCGTATTCGCAGGTTGCTCCCACATAGTGGGATGCACATTCACAGATGAATCTGCCTTTGTTGTTCACACATCTTCCGCCATTGTGACACGGATCGCTTGCACAGTCACCAGTCGCCTTGATAGCTGAATTGTCAACACATAATACTGGCTACATTGCTGTAATTGGTGTCACTGTTAGCAGGAAAATGACACAGAGTGGAAAATGCATAATGTACAATAAGTCTTAGTCACGATAACAACTGAATAAATCCTGGCATATTATTGAGATTTTGAGCTACAGAAAGACCACCATGCCGATTGTGTTTACATTGCCAGTACACATCGCATCCAACATATAAAAGTGCTTCATTCAAGTTCTGAAAAACGCATCGTGCATATGATCACAGTGTTGTGTGAAAACAGGCAATGCCCAAACCACTGACTGGTTTGACATCTTCTGAGGTAAGGTAGGTGTGCCTGATTTTACAATTCTGCTTTCCGATCATGACTCTAACCCAATGAAGGCAACGAACTGGACTGGAATGAAATGAACAAGATTTGACTGGAAGGAATACTTCGATAAAATCGTTATGTCGCAGAGCACACTGCTTCACTCTGTCGATATGTAACATATATACAAGATATGAACAAAGTTGAAATAGATGACTATAGCGAGAGGGTTGAGTTTAACAAAGTTGATTGACCATCTGTATTACTGGAAACCACTATCAGCAACGCAAAAGGACAACATGCATTTAAAGACTTGTAATCTGACAATCTCAATACTCCACGCCATTTTGGAAGATACAAAGCACACCTCAGATGCGATATTGGGGAAGCCAGTGTTGGTTGAGCCATTTTTAAATTCGTTTTGATGTCTAATGCGCAGTCATATTCATTTGTCAAAATTGTGTTTTACTCACATAAACAATGATTACTAGTGAATAATTTTATAGCAAGATAATATACATAGCATGCTTAGTTCATTATATATAACTGAATCAAATAGGGTTGGTAAGCTGGCTCAACTAACACTTGATGTGGGGTGAGTTGAGCCACGGTGTAGCGTAAGTTGCGTAAATGCTTTATTTGTATAACTTACGGAGGCCTTGTAAAAAAATATAATATTCAGAACAGCTATCCGATGCCCCAATTTGTTCCAAAAAATGTATTCCTTGATGTGTTTTGGGATAAAGAACACTCGTCTTCGTTCTTTGACCGCTGCTCAACTAAGTCTCCCTTGGGCCTTGGGTGGCTCAACTAGCCCCATTTCAACAACTAAGCTTATTTAATTAACTTCTCATTAATGCGCGAAATAATGTAAATAATCTTCTTTTCTGTGCATAGTTAAACATATTGTAGTTGCACAGACAATAAAGTCGGGTCACGTGCGCTGATAGTTTACACACCAGCAGACATTAATCACAATTACCAAAAGTTTCGACAAACATAAAGCAAAACATCTTTTAGCTCACATGTTCTGACCGTTGTGACAAATGTAACCTATTATACGCCAATCGTGTTCTAACAACATGTTGATTTACTGGGTGGTACCATGCAACTGTCGCTGCTGTAGTTTCCTGGGAAACGTGAGTGGCTCAACTAATCCATTGGCTCAATTTACACTGCCTTCCCGTATGGGAGCAAGCGTAACAGCAACTTCTGAATACAATGCTACAAAACCGAAAATGGCTGTTACAAAGTCACATGTTACACATGAACTACACATGCATCAAATGGTGACCATCATCAGAAAGGAGATAACAAAGCGGAGGCTTGAATGGGGATCCAACAATTTTGAATCCCAACAGTTTTATTTGGTTTGTTTAGTGCTGTTGAAATATTGTAACGCCGTGGTTTCCAACAAGACACATTTTGAAAATAAATCCATTACAGCTGTGTGTATATAGGTCTTAAACTGGCGGATGACACAACATTGGAAATTATCATATAACGATATAATTAGATATGTATATAACTAAACATGTGGTAGTGTAAGATACATACCTGTTTCACATTGTTTTCCAGTTGTGCCTTGTCTACAGGAGCAGGTGTAGTCTGAAGACTGTCGCTGGCACTCGCCACCATTCTGACAAGGGAGGGAGCGACACGGGTCGTCGTCAACTGTGAATAACAAACAACATGTGATGCTCCAGCAGAAATGGCCACAAGGACCACAACACAAGACAATATACCGGAAACAAATAAGCTCATAATCACATGTACATAGGGCACAACACATGACCAGTCACATGGTAATCTCGGCGCAATATCCTTGCAGGACTTTGCCGAGTACGATTCCAGATCCAGGTATGCTTGTTTGGACATATTTTATGAGTGTTCAGAATTTCCGTAATTGTAGCATGCAATAATATATCTTGTACATATATTATTGCCGATGCTAGAGATGATTGCAGCGTACCTGCGGTTGTAGCTGCGGTTGTACCTGCGGCTATCGCTGCGGTTGTACCTGCGGTTGTAGCTGCAGTTGTACCTGCGGCGACTGTAGTGTTTTCTGCAACACAACTATTACGCTATTGGGGTTTTGGGTTTTTTCATCGGAGAATTTTATATGTTTGACCAACTGATTTAGTTTAACGTTTTTTTAATTGGCTCCTCGATAGCGACTACCACAGTCTTAGAGGAGTCTCCTGACCCTATTTGTTTATTTACCAAAATATATATATAACATGTTTACTCGCAAGCGTGGGCACCTATATTATGTAAAATTATAAATAGACATGGATACTGTGATATATATATATATATATATATATATATATATATATATATATATATATATATATATATATATATATATATATATATATATATATATATATATATATATATATATATATATATATATATATATATATATATATATATATATATATATACATATATACATATATACATACATATATACATATATATATATATATAATATTATATACATATATATATATACTTCTTCACGTGGGTATATTGCAAGTTGAATTATTCGCTAAAAACACTTATACTGTACTAAAAATGACACCAGTGCAGTATTCTTTATCAAATATTCTTCAATTCATACCTTTGCAACTGTAAAAATAATGTTGCACAAAGCATTAAAAATCCGTATATCGTTCCGGACTGCATGCCCTGATAAATAACGTCCACGTTTTGAAGCAATACTACTGGTTCATGTGATTATGTACCGAGCGTACACTTATTTTAAACATTTCCAGAAAAAAACTTCTTTTGGTAGGATTTGATTGCATTTCTTCAATTTCAACATACTGTTTCCGGATATTTAAGTAATTTTTGAAAAGAAGTAGATAAGTACCATCCATGCCATAGTACCTTAATTAATTTAATAAATTAGTATGGTCAGTAGTATCAAAGGCCTTTAAAAGATCGAGAAATATATTAATTGGCACTTCATTATTGTCAATCGGTGTAATAATTATATCTACTAGTTCAAGCGCAGCATACTCATTTGAGTTTTTAAATCCAAAACCATACTGATTCTAAAAGAGAAGTTTGAAATTTTTATTTATCTATTTATTTTTTATTTATTCCTGATTTATTAACATATTCAAATACTTAATTATTGCAGGTTCAATTATGTCTAGCAATTTTGAAGAAATACCATCAAATCCACAACCATTTTTTGCGGGAACATTATTTATTATTTCCTTTGTTGTTTCTTCATATATATTTTGAATTTTGAAAGCTGAATTTATATGTTTACTTGGATACTAACTATGATTGTGGTACTTTCATAGTTGATATCCTTTGCAATAGTCTGAGCTATATTTGTATAATAGTTATTAAATTTGTTTACAATATATTTTTTTTTTGTTATATGTGCATTTTCTTTAAAAAAAATTGAAATCTTATTTAGCTTGGTATTTAGACAAAAATAATATCCATCAATAGTTTTCCATGTGTTTCGTATATCAGTTGTAAAACAAGAAAAACGTGATTTAAAATATATTTGTTTGCCTGCACGAATATACAATACACCGGAAAAAAAAGCTCATAATCAAATGTGCATAGGGCATATCACATGACCAGTCACATGGTCATCTCGGCGCAATATCCTTGCAGGACTTTGCCGAGTACGTATCCAGATCCAGGTATGCTTGTCTGGATATATTTTATCAAATGTTCAGAAATTCCGTAATTGTAGCATTCTGTACATATATTGTTGATATTGTGAGATGATTGTTGCCTACCTGCAGTTGCAGCTGCGGTTGTAGATGCGGCTGTAGCTGCGGTTGTAGCTGCGGTTGTACCTGCGGTTGTACCTGTGGTGACTGTATTCGTTTCTGCAACAGACAACGCTCACGTGGGTATATTGCAAGTTATTCACTAAACACATTTATACTGTACTAAAAATGACATCAGTTGGTATTCTTGTTTGGGTATATACAATCTCATCGACCGCAACGCTTGGCCACATTAGTTTTGTGACCCTAAATCAATAAACTGTCGAATTGTATGGCTGCTTGTGAATATACAATGCGTCATAAATATCGCTTTGACTGAGATAAATTTGCAGCAATGGCCCACGACTAAGTTCTATATTATATTCCAGAAGAAACATATTTCTGTTGATACAGAAAGCTAGAATGTGTTTGTGATGAGGTATGTAAGTAGCTAGAAGAATGTATTGAACTCAACAAAAATATATTTAATGCTAAACTGTATTTGCATAGCATGCGGGTGCTTAGTAATAATCTTGTTTTGCAGTGTTTTATGTAACTGACCTTGTTCACATTGTTGTCCTGTGTAGCCAGGCTGACAGTCACACCAAACTCCAGCAGGGATACTGAGGCATGTCCCCCCGTTGTGACATGTGACGGCAGTACAGTGGTTCTCTAAAACAAAACCTCAGAAGATTAATGCCCGAGTTACATATAACATATTTGATTCACAGTTTGATTGTCAGTTATTAAAGAGGTATTCTTGTCAGTACCACGGATATAATTAAAATAGTGGTTGTTCGTTTACTAAAAGTCGTATATACATACACACGCATGCACTCACGCACACACACGCACGGGGCTCCGGGTTTATATGCTTACCGGATAGGTCAAAGGTCAACTAGGCATTTTAAATCAGATTAGTGTCATATTAGCAAACCTATTGGTTGGAATATGTTAATCTTGAAATCAAATGTTTTTTCCAACAAATCCCAACACTCTTGACTTATTTAATGTTTTTTCAATTGAAATAGTACTTATGATGATAGCAAAGTATATCAGTTTGTCAATAAAATGGTTACATAGATGACACTTTTGTTTAAAACCAACGTGTCTTTCGTTTCTGAGTAATGCACTATGATTTTGCTGTTGAGTAACATCAAAAGTTGATTCAAATATGCTGATTTAAATGGCTCAATGGGAATTTATTATTTAAAAATAACATACCACATAACAGAGAGGTAGCAACGTTCTAAGGGACATGTGGTGGGGCAACACACCTGTTTCACAGTCCTGTCCAGTTGTGCCTTGTCTACAGGAGCAGGTGTAGTCTGAAGACTGTCGCTGGCACTCGCCACCGTTCTGACAAGGGAGGGAGCGACACGGGTCGTCGTCAGCTATAAAACGAAACCACTGTAGTTATTCTAGATTATGTATAGCGTTATTTCAGCATATAATGTTGTTGATGGTGTGATTTTAATTATAATATTGTATAATTTTTGTAATATGTATTTATTTATGTAAGTTCCAACTGGTTCGATGTCCCAGTGACAGGACTGATAACAAGCTACTTGATTACACAACAAGCATGATTAATATACATACATACAGGTACAATAATAATAATAAAGGTATAAAACCACAAAAAAATTAGTATTTACAGCAATCTAGATTAAAGATCCCTCCTAAATTCGATCTTTTCGCTAGTCTCATTTCAAATTAATTTTGGGAAAAATCAAACCTACCTAGTATCCACTGCAACACGTCAAACATCAGACAAACTATTATAGTACTCATTGTTTGGTCAAATATTAAGTGAAGTGAAAATGGAAACGCTGGAATCTCACTAATTTCAGTTTTGGTGAAATTTCGTCACTATGTCATATGATCCGCGAGAAGATGGAAGTCACGCCAATGATCTACATTGACCCGCACAGTGCTTACGATTTTAGATATCCACTATTTTAAACCTTACCAAATCTAAAAAGTAAAGACAATTTTTTCGAAGATTTCAGCATATTTTAATCGACTATGTTATTACTACAGTATTAAACTATTCACACACATTACACATTTGGACATCAATGAACTGGATTTGAGAAAGGATAAACCAGTTGAGAACGGAGATATAGGAGAGTAGCTTTATACATAGCAATGATTTTGAACTGCAGACCTGAAGGTACTGGCATTCATAAATATACATCACAGTTATGTTCATTTAAATACAATGTGTTACAAGTAGCCATATATCTATCATAAAATACCAGCTCACTTCCAGTTCCAGTTACTATATATGAGGGGGTAAATTAGATAATTTAGGGCAATTATTTGTAACTCCTGAAACTATAGCAAACAAAATTAAGAAAACGAAAGATAATAAATCACCTAGAGTTCATGGGATACCACCACAGCTACTCATGGAAACATAAGTTGCATGCAAATTACTAGAAATGTTAATTAAATACCACATGGTGGAATTCCTTGTAAAGCATAAACTAATAAATAATTCTTAACATGGGTTCCTAAAAGCAATATAATATCTAAATAATCTTTTTGGTAGAAATTACAAAGCGGGTAGATGATGACATGTGAATGTTGTCTGCTTACATTTTCATTATATATATACATATATATATATATATATATTTATATATATATATATATATATATATATATATATATATATATATATATATATATATATATATATATATATATATATATATATATATATATATATATATATATATATATATATATATATAGATAAATTATATATATACTTATTATTATATATATATATATATATATACATGATTTGGAAGATAATATACTGAAATGTGCAGACAACAAGGTAGGTAGAAAGAATGCAACGAAGAGCAACTAAAATTACTCCAGAATTGAAAGCCGCGTAATATTTAACAAATTGTCTACAGATTGTGTAACTGCTAGCAGCGTGAATATGTTTAAAAACAAGGTTGACACATATCTCAGGAGGGCGGGTTATAAGTAGAAGAACATTGTTGGACTCTCGATAAGCCAATGGCTTCCTTGTCCACTTGCCATCTGGGCCTTTGGCTTGGATGGCAAATCTTGTTAAATCTTGTTAAATATAATCTTAAATCGACACAGTCCAGAACTCGAAAAGTGGCTTGTCATAGATCATACAGTTGTCATTGAATATCATAACCCAATATAAATATAAATGTACATCAAAATATATTATATTTTCTTAGACATAGTATTGCATGATTGCACACATATTTCAAGTGAATGTATCTATTATCATTCTGCATGGGCATGACTCATGATACGTGTATTAAAGATGTAAAGTTTACCTGTTTCACATCGAGGGCCAGTGTAGTCGACAGGACACACACAGAACTCTTCGTCGACACAAGTTCCGCCGTTCACACACGGACTACCGTTGTTGCAGTTAGTCACTGCAACAAATGGCACAAGCATAGTATGAGAACTACAGACAAGACGGTTTTACCAGTTTCACATAGATATACTACATTGCACATTATATATATATATATATATATATATATATATATATATATATATATATATATACACACACACACACCCACAAACACACACACACACACGCACACGCACACGCACACGCACACGCACACGCACACGCACACGCACACGCACACGCACACGCACATACACGCACATACACGCACATACACGCACATACACGCACATACACGCACATACACGCACATACACGCACATACACGCACATACACGCACAGACACGCACAGACACACACGCGCGCGCGCGCACACACACACACACACACACACACACACACACACACACACACACACACACACACACACACACACACACACACACACACACACACACACACACACATACCATATCTAGGGATGAGGAGATATCGCGGATTATCCGTTGTTTGCGTTGATGCATACAAAGACTATATGTATTCTATATATAGATAATTCAAATTGTTATGCATCTGTGAAATTACGTAAACGTTAGGAATGTATGCAAATATAGACTTATTACTAACCGGTATGAATTTCATAGCGTATGGAAAAGCCACGTTTCGTAACGGATCCGTCAGTAACAAACAGCCATTTGCAGACATTTGTATGACTTGACAGTTTCACTGAAAAAATTTCAAAACACGAACGACAAGCGATATGAATAAGTGATATAAATTGAACAGGACATTACAATAAACAGTTCAAGTGAACTACTACAAATATTGATAATCGGTTTGTGTGTAACTGATACACAACACACTTGCACTGATCAAGAGTGACAACAATTTAACAGAAAGTATTGCAACTGAAACGAATCCACAAATACATATGAAATAAAACGTAATCAAATGTTGCTGACAAATCAGTACATTTAACGTTAGTAAAACATGTAACTTAGCATGTGTTGGTGTTTCTCAAGGTTTCTTAGTATCAATTAGTAATTTCCCGTGTATATTTAGGTTGTATCACAAGACCAATATTTGCAAGATCCTCGCGAAAGGTGTCTAGGCTAATCGTATTTATCGGTCGGAATACGATTCCTGCTCGTTCAGATTTAGACCCGACTGGTATAGTATGGTATTGGGATAAACCTTAAATTGAGATATTGCTTTTACATTGTCGGTCGCAAGTAGATAGTATACGGAATAGGTCGAACCAATGCACATGGCCACTAATATGAAACGAAACGTGTTGATGTAAAACAAATATTTCAGCATGTCCACCCACGAAACAACCTTATATTCAGGATGTGTAAGTCAAACATGTACGCTGTCAAATAACTATTACGTGGCAATAACATTTGTGTATATATATTTCTTAGGATATCGCTACATTTTTCAACTGAACCAACCTGGGACAAGGGTATTACATTATTACTGACAACTACGTAGGTATCATGGATATGCAGAAACAAAACATGGGCAAGCACTAACATTACCTTACCTGTATAGTTGTGATTATTTCGCATATATGCTGGTATATACGTAGGGCTCCACCAGATCGCCCAGTTAGCTAACAGCAGGAAATCATGATCTTCATCTATGTCAAACTCGTCAGCGTAGATAAAGACACGCCAATCATGCTGGTGTCCTTTCTCATAATATATATTTATCTGACAGTATACATTGTTTCTGTAGCTTGGAAACCCAGGACTTTGAAAACGTCCCCTTGTAGCACTGTATTTTTGGGGGCACGTGTCTGTAATGAGGAAAGCATCAACATATGTAATTATTCTGAAAATAAATTGGAATTAGTCTGAAATGGCAGTGTGGATATAATTACAGGGCGATGGCCTACATGTTTAAGTAGATAAAATGCACCGTATAAATATACATGACTCTCATGTAAAGATGACATCACGTTAACCATAAATTAATCTGATGCTAAGTAATATACTCAGTGTCATGGTAAATCATAGGCATACATAGGCATACATAGGCATACATAGGCATACATAGGCATTATCTTACTGGACAACAACATTCCGTGGAGATGATTTAGCTTTGCGAGTTTTCGATGCAGCAAAGGTAGCATTAATTGCTATGTGCGGGGACACATGGAGATGACTCAAATATGTGCACCCATAAATATGTTAATTAATAGAGGGAGGGATGGAGAGAAGGATTGTAATGATGCTTACATTAATGCAGTCTTGTTACAAGTACATACATGCATACGTGCGGACGTGCATATGTGCACACGCACACAAGTACATGTGCACAAAAGCACACACGCACACCCGCGCACATGCACATTTGCATACATCCACCTACATGCATACATGCATACATGCTTCATGAATAGGGCCTACGTCTACAAACACACGTTCAAGTCACAATATAATTACTCCATGACGTTGATTTGCGTTTTGACGGGAGTTGTGGCGGAACGGTTGAGTGGATGAGTGGATGAATCAATGAACTGATGAATTGATGAATTGGTGACTTGATGAGTGGATGAGTGGATGATTAGAGAAAGACAACAGAATTTAGCACACAGGTAAGAGGCTTGGTAAAATACAACACACGTAATGCAGCTTACCAGAACACAACTTGATGTCTACCAACTGGCAGTGGAATTAAATACAATGAAACTCACATGTTGGAAGTGAGCACTTCGTTCCATGAACGAAGTTGAAGCCATCGGGGCACGCACAGCGACGACCAGTTGGTGTTGGTATGCAGATGTGTTCACAACCTCCATTTTTATGCCAGCATGAATGTCCTGAATTCAAAGTAGAACATTTATTGTTAGAAGTGCTTCACTTCACAGTCACAACTTAACTGACTACTGTGGTCATACCAACAGTGACTGATATCAAGTAACACTGTCAAAACATGGCAGACTTTTAAATAGTAAAGGTGACGGTGGACCAAACAGTTGTGACAATAGGGTAGCAACAGTAAAACAAGTTAAGTTGACAATTACGTTAAATCCTTTCCATCCAAACATTCCACATCATTTATGACAAAGCAGATGGGAATGTACACGAGAGTATGATCTTCCTTCCACTGCGCTACCTCGCCCCTTCTAGGAAAACAGATATGACTAGTTTATCCACGTTTATAATGTTCTCAGTAGCAATAGTAAGATCGACTGCCCATCATAGAACCTGCAAACTTTGACACAAAGTAAACAGTTAACCACGGCAAACACTAATTTGTTTCTGTGTTGTTACAAATTAACTAGAGCAATTTCTGTATAACGCTTTCCGCACCTTGTAAGTCTTGTATGCTCCTATAGGCTGTGATAGCATTAGGTCGGCATGGCCAGAAAGGTCCAAATTTCCTAGGTATTTGTGTTGATCCTGACACATCGACCGTTGCCATATAACAGCTGCGAAATAATAATAAATAATAGTATTAGCATACAGTTATCATTCATCGTCATAAAAGTTACCTTAATATTATCAGTATTGTTATTATTATCGTCCATTTTAAATTAATTATCATGGTATTAGCGCTGCCACCACAATTTGTAGTACGTCTTTCTAACGTTTTCTTTTAATTGACTTTATAAATAGAGTTACTATTATATTTGAACGCACCTGTTATCTTCAAAAACGCATGGTCAGAAAAATATTTTAGTTAGTAAAAAATACATAATAATAGTGACATACCTGTTTCCGGTGTCTGTAGGAACGAACACTTTTTCCCCCAATACAGCCAAACCATAATTATAAGGGCCATGTGTATGGTAGTGTGCCAATGTTCTCCTGTCACTGCCATCAAATGCTGCAGATGCGACTGTGTATTCTTTATATGAAGAACTTTTCCAGTAGATTCGCTCATCTGTACAGTGTAAATACATCAGTGTAGGAGGAGAAACACGGCACGACAAATAATATGTCTAAAGATTATAAGCAATTTACAACAAGTAGTTTTTTCCAGTAAAGCTACTTTCATAATTAATGTGATTTTACGATTACGTGAAATAAAATCTGAAATAATAATATATAATATAGTACAATAGTTGATGTTTATCGGTTGTTATTCATGTCATTTTCGAACGATTTATTGGTGTGTCACACTGTTTATTTATTCAATTAACTGATGCATACATTTATAATGTATTTGATAGACTTAACAATTAAGTGAGCGTTTGCATCGCCGTGTGAAGAAAATTTGACACAAATACACGTGTAATACTATTAAAGTTCAATCCCACAAATGACTTAAACAGATGGATACATATACGTTCGTTGCATGTACTGTTATGCGGATGTATAATTGGTGTTTTCGTTATATGTTATATTTTCTAATAAGCAACCCAAACATTTGATTACCTCTTGAAGCAGTAACCTTAATGCATTAATGGTGTCAAGTTCATTTAACTAACATACAATTTGTATGTGAACAAAACACACAAACACATATAATATTGGTTTACATTTACAGCGTTTTTTACTATATCATCAAACTGCGTGGTGATTTTGTTTACCAATGTACGCGTGTGCCTTTAAAGAACACCATATTAGCTATGGAAACAATTACTTATTTTGACATTTTGACATTTGTGTTTATCTGTATTGAAATGTTTGCGAAAAAAATTATGTGGAAATAGTTGTCCATTTGGAGCATAATCATAACAAAGTGCGTGGCCATATAATTGACGTTGTCACGTTATCAGTAATTTCAACACTGTTGCTAATATAACGTTTATTGTAACAACATCCAACAACTGACTTTCTAGCTTATCATTTTTTATTGTGCGTAGTGCAACTTCTAACCACTTAAACTTCGAAGAATTTTATATTATCATAAACGTAATCCGCGGGCTATGTGTACATTATCAGATGTAAATCACTTATGATTTTATTTATATCACGTCACGTCTTCCAACTTTTCAGTGATGCCATAGGCTCGTAGACTGAATAAGAACTACATATGACAATTTTATTTCAATTTGAAAGGAACACATTGTAAATACTGTAACAACACAACACCTTTTGCATCAGTGGCAAGATTATATATCGATCCCCAGCCGCGAATATTTTTGGCGAAAACAGTGTGTTGTGTGCCATCCATGGCTGCCATTTCTATTGTGTGGTTCGCTTTTCTAAAGCCCGAGAACCAGTACATCTTTCTGAAACCATGGAACTTTGAAATAGCAAAATATACGTTCGAAATCAAAGTTGATAAGTCTGAACATAGATGGACAATTTAATTTTAAACCGACTATTTAACACATACAATTGAGTAAAATGAAAGAAATGGGCAATTTGGTTTCATCTCAACACGTTTGTTAAGTACGTATACATCATATATTATAGGGCTGTAGTAACCAATCGCAAGACACCACTCAATGAATACGTGATAAACAGAACCACGTGTGAACGCGACTGCAAACATATTGGGCTGGATTAGTTTTTCAACACCCTTGTCATTTGCTACTAGCTGGTGAACTTAGGTTACCTCTTAGCATGCGATGTGCCAGTAATGTGCTAATTATAAATGAAGTCATAGTAAATTTGCACTGGTGTCAGTATGTCTTTTCCAGGTTGACCTGCATTAACACCACCTAACAATGCTGAATGATTTTACTGACTATGGTACTAATTCACATTGACTTACCCTCGAAGAGGTGCTACGGTTATATCACCATTATTAAAATATCCATCTGAAACTGATGTGAAAAGATTGAAGTGATTTCGTCCATCCAGTGTCTTGACCCAGATGATCCTTGCGGAATCACAATACTCCACTTGATACATGAGTCGAGAAACTAAGTCGACGTCAACGGCATACACACAAAGAGGCATAACGCCAGCTGAAACAGGAACACCACAGACAGTGAAGAAGGAAATGTGCGAGGTGACAGTCGTCATCATAAGCAACACCATTTACTGTCTTTGTATATATGAACAATAAATTATCTCAAACAACAAACCATATACATATTCAGTAAACTATGGAGAATCATGCCTGTGTTATTTAGACACAAGCACACACACTTCTACTCATCTGATAGAAAATGGTTTGTTCTGCATTTATACACAGGTAGTATGCAATAATGATACACACGCACGCACGCACGCACGCACGCACGCACGCACGCACGCACGCACACGCACACACACACACACACACACACACACACTGTTTTATTCTACGCTACCAGAATAAATCGAAATCGGAATTTAAGGTTGCTTCCGAATCCAATTCCGGAATGGGAATTGGAATATGCTGATATAGAAAGCAGTGGAATCGGAAATAAAATAGGAATTATTTTTGCTAGAATCGGAATAGGTTGGTATGAATGCAGAAGAATCGGAATTGTTTACTGGAAACGTCATTTTTTCACTTCCACTGCCAATTATTTTATGTTGGTGTTGCAAAGCCACAATGAAGATGCGTGAATAAAGTCACATATGGAGAAAACCCACGAATTTGTCACAGTTATGGAGGCTCCCAAGTGAGTTATTCAATGGCATTTGTCAATGCATTGTAGGATATTGTCATGTAATAACCATGATTGTTAAAAGGCCAGTCAATATAAATATTGACCAGGTCAATACCGGCTGAAATTGTCCCTTACTACTCAATACCAGTCAATTCAAACAAGGATTCCTGAAGCTCAGACAATATTAGGATAATTACTATTTAACTGCTAGATTATACAAATTATTTAACTTAACATTACTAAAGCAAATTACTGCAATAAAACACTAGTTTTTGTTCCTATGTCAAACATTTTGCCTTGAAGGAGAATACAATAGTATTAAAATTTGACAGCAATCCGTTTGCCTTGACCCAACAAAATAACGAAGCCCAGGCCAAGTGATAGTATGCACACGATACACAGTAACTATACTCAGTGTTCTTGTGGTAAATAACTTACCTTGAGTTGTGTCTGTTAGTTCTTGATTGGTTCCATTTAGGTTTGACCTCTGCACGATATGGTCGGAATTTATCCAATATATTTTCATATCAATCGGGTTATATTTCATCCACCGCATCGTTGTATTTTGTTGTTTTACAGGGATAGTCGACATAGCCTTCTTTGATACGTCAAATTGAAACAAGTTGTTGGTGTCAATAAGAAGAAAGTTATCTTGTACAAAGCCTGAAAAGAACAAGAAAATATACATCAAATAAGCACATCGCCGTCTTTGTTAAGTAAAATATGTTTGCGGAAGAAACATATGACAATAATGACAGCGACATTTCTGATACAATATGAATAACTAAATAACAATCAGTATGAGGTAGATTCGTAACAACATCACACGCACATACACACACATACACACACAAACACACACACACACACACACATATATATATATATATATATATATATATATATATATATATATATATATATATATATATATATATATATATATATATATATATATATATATATATATATATATATATATATATATATATTATATATATATATATAATATTTAATATAAATGAAGCACATGACGTTTTGTAATATGATTAGAGATCTTGCGTATGTACACAAACCCAATTCTGGAAGTAGCCCTTATTTGTAGCTTTGTAATCATTAAAAAGTATTGCATTGTAATTTATTCATACAGTTTGACAGCTGTATCAAAAAGGCATATGCCTGGTAATATAAATATATGCAAACATAAAATATAATTACTCAGACTGTTTTAATTTGAGTAAAATATACTACCAGTATATCACTTGCATGAAATGTTAAAGAGAGGAAATTGTGTTGAAACAAGAAACATTCTTACCAAGACCACGTCCAACCAGGCAGACCAAACAGCTTAGCAAGCACCACAACATCCCTCCCCTGTAAGAATAAAAACACCAGTCCAAGTATAATATGTAAATGTATGGAACAATGTGTCAAAGATCATATTGTCAATCATATGATTAGGAATAAATTATTTAGTACGCAACAATTTGGTTTTATTAAAGGTCGATCTGCGGTACTCCAATTGTTAAATGTTATTGATTCATGGACCAAAGCTTTAGATAGAGGGGAATCTGTAGACGTTGTATATTTGGACTTCATGAAAGCATTTGACACCGTCCCTCACAAAAGATTGATAGACAAACGTAAATCGTATGGAATAGAGTATTACACACTAAGATGGATCCAGGCGTTCTTGTCTGACCGGGTACAGCAGGTCAATCTAAATGGTACAAATCCTGAGTGGGCAAATATAACAAGTGGTATTCCACAGGGCAGTGTATTAGGACCGATCCTATTTGTTTTATACATAAATGATCTTCCTGAGAATATAGTTTCAAATGTATATATGTTTGCGGATGATACAAAGATTTTCAAAACGATTACTAGTCCACATGACCAGCATACATTACAGAACGATTTAGATTATTTAACATCTTGGTCAAGTAAATGGTTATTAAGGTTCCACCCAGATAAATGTAATTTAATGCACGTAGGAAAAATAATACAGCAAGAGTGTGCATACAACCTGAAGATAGATAATACTGCCCATGAATTAGGAGGAATAGAAGAACAAAAAGACATTGGGGTTATAATTGATTCAAACCTAGAATTTGATAAACACATCAACCAAAAAATAATCAAAGCAAATAGTATCATGGCAGTTATTAGAAGGTCCTTTGCAACCCTAAATCAACATAATTTTGTGCCATTATATAAAGCTTTAGGTAGGAGTCATCTAGATTACGTTCGCACAAATGATCACAACAGTAAAATCAGGTATATTTTATAACAACTTTAATATTCCCAACCAATCCGGAGTAACTTCCGGTAGTAACATTATTGATTAAATGTTTCCCAGTAACTACCCACGAAATACACAATCGACTGGTTTTGCGATAATCCATTACAACCAGCACACTCCTGATTACCACTGGAGGTAAATGTATTACACATTAATCAAAGATAAATAAAACATTATTTTAAAAAAAACGAATCTTTCTGTTAAATTTCGTAAGCGATAATACTCTCCCCTACGAAGGTCTACTATTGTCCACACCGGTGACACAGTTCCGTTATTGTGGGAGGACTCATTACGGAGACATACCTTTACACCTACGCTAATCTAACAGTACGCCAGTCATTCTGCTCATGCTTTTTTAATTTTCTGTTTCGTGAACCGTACTTTTTTAGTACTGTATAGAGGGACGCCACATTGTGATATAGGGAATAGTGTGGTATAGACATGAATGAACACAAGGCAACAATGTAGTGAACAACCAGGACAGTGTTTTATTAATGTAAGCATGTTTAATTTTAGTATTGTACTGGGTGCTGTTGGATGTCAGCAGTGAAGTGTAAATATATATTTATTGATTAACTAATAAACATAAGTATAAATATATACACAGTGAAGAAAATATGTTGTCTTTATTTCTTAATATTTCTTGATTATGCAGAGGTTTTTATGTGATATGATGTCACATAAAAGGAATTATTATTACGGTTTGGCTTCAACACGAATAAAGTCAATTGCAATTCGCCATGTTTTTGTACAGAACTGCAATAAAAGTTTATACAAACATTCAAATGATCAAGCAAAAACAATTTAAAAGGGGAGGGAGGGGGACGTTCGCCTATTCATTTTAGTGGGGGACGTCCAGAGGGGGAAATGAACGGGGGGAAATGTCGGGGGGGATATCCTACACTCGTAATATGACACAAGTGGTTTAGTCGCATTACACAGGTAACACGATTAGTCGGAGTATTGTTATGGTCAAAGACAATGCACCCTTCCCATCTAGCCTATTTCAGTCCTTTAGTGTGTTCAAAGCGCTTTATAATTAACAACATTCTGTCTCGATGCATTAACTCAATTAATTAATGCAAACATTTTAAGAGGTGTTAAATAAGCAACAGGTACCAGGTAGAAATCACTGAACAACTGTTATAATTGTATTTTCGAAAACATTAATATTTAAGATGCCATGTGTCATATGTCAAAAACACCATATTCTATCTTCATACACACCTTTTTATGAGAGAATTGTATAACAGTTTTCAGAAACCATCCCATAAATCCCAGGCTTATTGTATACGATTAAATCCCCCTTTCAACACCCCGAGGACGGGTCTGCACAGAGAGTCACTAACTCCTGCATACGCTGCCAACCGGCAACTATAAATAAAACATGTGCGCAATGCAAGTGTCATAGTCTATAACATGTGCTTTACTTTGTGCAGGTTGATAAATTATTTGCACCGTCTCTGCATTGTTGGCTCTTTATCGGTATACATTTAGCCTCGGGTACCCAGGCTACGCGCTGAGGCGCCACCGTTTGTCGCACACATCTCCGCCTGGATGCAGAGTGGGGTTTTCATTGTGAGGGAAATTATGTATGCGCCCAGATTCTGGGTGCTCGAATTTTATCATGTGATGCATACATTATGGAGAATAATCACACGTGGTGTGGTACGGCAGCTTGCTTCAACACGTGCATGTGTTTACTAACACGTTTTATGGGAAAGACGGCGTTTGTTTGGCGTTGTTGGGGCGATTAATAACCAACATCAGCTAGGCGTTTCGCGCGTGGTATTAAACACCCCTGTGTATGCGAGCGTGCTTGTGTGCGTGCGTTTTAATTATTTTCGCATGCACTTAGCTGGTAACAATTCCTCAACAACTACCAACTTGGAGGCTGGAGACGGGCTCTCGGTGATGGGGGAAGGACAATGAAAACAAACAGTTTGATAGTAGATCGAGTTTATTTAAATAACATTAAATTACATTTACATGTAAACTGTAAACTTATGTTATTATATCTTTGGAATTAAGTTCTAAAAAGATCAATGATATATAGGTCTGATTCCAGATTAAACTACCAGTACTTGTAAAAGGTTAATTATATGTGGTGGTTATGCTGTCGGTTGTTATAGTCTCAATTTATATCTCAATGTGTATATATTTGAACTCCATATTTGCATAAGCTTCATAAAAGATACCCTAACTTTACGAATTCTGTTAACAGTCCTAAGGACTGTAAAGGTTGCTATGATCTACAGATCACATCGTGTAGCGAACGTACCTTTACTCTACTGTATTCTTCGCCGGAGTAACGGCAGTTGCAGCGAAACATTGCCCCCATTGTTTATGCTTTAATGTATGCATCATGACATTGCGACCTTTACCGGCAAACTTTATTAATAAAAAACAATGATGCGAAAATCGTCACTACGGTTATTTCCTTTAAACAAATAATTATCACGCATGCACGCACGTGCACGTTTGTTTACATATCATGCGCGAAACGCATATCTGATGTTGGTAATTAATCGCCCCAACAACGCTACTCAAACGCCATCTTTTCCATAAAACGTGTTAGTAAACACATGCACGTGTTGGCGCAAGCTGCCGTACCAAACCACGTGAAAAGAATCTCCACAATATATGCATCACGTGTTGAAATCTGAGCACCGCCCATGGTGCTCAAATTACCTGCTAAAAAAACTCGTTAACGAGAATGCCTACACAATATGAAATAGTGATAGTGGGTAACAACGAGACCACGCCTCTGCATATAGACACTCGTCTCGTTGAATTCACGAAGCTGAGCGAGAGTCGGGTAAGTGAGACTAGTATACATTCAACCAGGAAGTAAACTAATGCGAAGTTAAGGGTGACCATTGTGTAAACACCCGGTCAGCACTAGTGGTGCCGCCTAGCGACCACGAGTGCTGCGACATGAAGAAACTACTGGCGCAATTAATGTTGTAAGATCGTATCAATGTGTGAATACAGTATGGTAGCACTATTATGAATGCACGCTTCCACACCATACTTGTCATATTTGGAAAGATTATACACTTTTACATACACATGCACGTTTTCATAATAACATACACATACATGAACATAACAACACGTAAGAGTATGCCTATTTTAATGTTACATGTATTTACTAATACACATAATCAGGACTAGTTGTTTGTAAGTCAGCTAGTCGCACGAACTAGTAGTCGACAACAACCATAGTGCACCCTGCAAGTCACTGTCGATTCACTTCCTCTGTCCAAATACTACGCCACATTTGATTGATATCCACATCATATCCATATCCAAAGCCAATATTTTGACTTAGGTCTATTTTGTGAACAAAAGATACTTACATAGTGGAAAACACTCCGACGTCTTACGACGAACGGTTCGCCCAATCTCTACTCAAGGACGAGGTGCCCGGCATTTCGCGCAGTGTACGGTGAAGTGCATGTGCGGCCGATGGAGGCAATGGAGCGTGACCGGGTGAAGGATATGTTTCTTGTCATACCTCCTTGAGGTGGCGCCACCTCCTGGTGCTCGTCGCCGTTATTTGGTTCCCTGACAACTCTGTGACGTGCTGGTTCCATCCTGGACGTCCTGTTGTAGTAGATGCCTGCTTCTGTCCCGTGAGACAATGCTTGTTTCGGCCATTACGGGCTAGTATTTGACCAGCATGACGCTGCCTCGAATAGCACGCGTGATTTCCTTGTTTGTCTGGTACGCTAGCAAATAACTCAATACACAGAATCATATGGTTACTTGGCAATTGACGAACAACGGGCACATCATATGTAAATGTTGAACATTTTGGGGATAAACAGCATTTGCACGATGATCTAGACCAATTATATTAGTAAAATTATCACAACAATGACAAATGGTATTATTTTTTTTGAAATGTAATTACCTACCTACAGAACACAGGAACATGGCTGGAATATATACAATGAGCGGTGGTATGGTAGGTATAACCATAACAAATGACTTTCGAATAAGCTAGTGTTGACCTGACCGTGTCAGTGCCGCCTGACACAGCGGCTTCAAATGTTCTTGATTAGAACAAAGTATTACATATAAAGCTTCTATATAAAGCAATATCTAGTCTCTATTATAATATCGCATACAAGCTTGGAGGCCATGTCTTAATAAGGAAATATATCTAGCTGATTTCTATACATTCGGGCATTCCTCCAGGCAAATCCTATATACACCAATTATTCTAGTAATTATTTTAAATAAGTATATGAATGATTAACAAAAACACTCTTAAGTGTAATTGTCTATCAACGACCACATTGATAACATATGATATAACAATGGTATTGTTATGCAAACCCACCTAGCACCGCATGAGTGGTAACGTTTGAATTCTGTAGGTTGATATACTGGTAACTATGTATAGGTTTTCTCTACGATTAACAAATTTACCCAAAACTGGTGTTGTTGTTAGGCAGCAAAACATATCACTGTTATCGCTAGGCAACAACATAACTGCATTGAAAACACTACTACCACAGCTGAAGTGCTTGAGACTGATAATATACCCATTTCTATACAATATGATATGACATGTCAGTTGCTAGACAACCAATCCTACGACAAAATGGATGGTATGATTAACATTTCTCTAAAGATAATATCCGTGTTACTAAATATAATGTTATGGTTTATCGGCGCCCACTAAATATAAATATAATAAAATTGGCAACATAAGTTGTCTTAATCTCCACATTTGCTAAGCTATTTGCTAAGATACTAAGCCTTGTTGCCAAAAAATTTACCCGAAAAAGAAATGTTGAGCCCAAGCCGATGTTAGTAGTGTTTATGTATTGAAAGATCTGATGTGAACGAAATGAATGACGTGCCACATGGAATACCTTCTGCCCTACACGACACGAAGGCGTTTATCGCGATTTCGGTCCACGTCCGTGATTATTAACCGGCAGCATTCCTCATTCACATGAAATTAGACCGACCAGTTGTCAAACATTTTATAAGTCAAGCTTAGCGGTGCAACCTACTCTTAATACAAAGTTAATATGACCCCTACTCCAATGTTATATATTGAAGCCGGCTAAGTTAACTTTGTTTTTACGCTGCACACTCGTGTTCGATGACGTAGCGTTATAGTTGATTAGAGCGTTCAGGCTAATACAGCTGCCAAACTTCCTGTTTTTGTCCTCGCATTCCGCTGTGGCGGCCATGTCTGTGCAGTGACGTAGCATTATTGTTGAATAGCCCGACTCACTCTATATGATATATGACTCATATTCGCCACAAGTCACGCTGGGTGCATTCCGGAAGAAAGCCATATAACCGTTGTATCACGTCTCTGGTTTTAATCACGAAACAGGTACGGCAAAAAGTTCCCAGGTTAAGCTATACTACATTGCTTCGATTGAATTTATCAAGGCGGATCTCTCAGGCCGACGTCTCAGATGCGTCGGGTACTGGCAACACTGCAGAATTGATCATATTCTACATTTGATCAAATGGATTTAGTGTTCACCCGCCGCAGGCAATAAGTTGAATGCCATAATTATCGTGACTCGTCTACTGCGACACACACACATATATTTATAGCGACACGGTTTCGCGATAAACAGGATCAGATTAAGACGGCAGCACCGGTCGAGCACTAAGTGGGTTTACTGGTTGCCACCTCTTTACTGCATTGGTGTCGCGATTCGTACGGTACGAGAACCCACAACCATGTTTAAAGGCATCGTTTTTCCACTGTCGGTCTCAGTAGTCGCGTTTGTGTTGTACTCGGACATGGCCGAGTCACAATGTACAACGCAATACTGTGAAGACCTCGACGAGGCGAATATGTTGGCCGTGTATTTACGCAACCAGGAAGTAGTCGAACAGCTGCAGCTACAGGTGAACGCACTAAACTCGAAGGAAGAACGCAACCAGGAAGTACTCGGGCGGCTACAGCAAGAGGTAACCGAAGTCAAGACAGAATTGGCGAGACAGGGTATGTATTCCCGGATTGTAAATATGTTTGATATTCATTCGTATTGCTAAAAATGCAACAGACTAATTAATAGTTTATCACCGGTACTAGACACTGTTTTACTTCAGTGTTCGTGATATATGTTACATTTGAAGTACTACTACTATTCTCGTGTCTACTGCGTCCTCCTCAACAACTCCTGCCTTCTCCGTGTCTCTCCTTGCCACTGTGTTAGCCTCTGCTGCAGGTCTTCTTTACTGTCAGAGTTGATAACAAGGTCATCCGCGTATAACAGGTCCCATAGCATTGCACGCTTGGCTTAGCACAGCCAATACAATGACGAACAGTAGCGTACTAAATACCTATTCCATGGGCGGATCTTGGCTTGTGGCATATGGCATAGCATCCTTGCCAGTAAACGCACATGACCTAGTGACCTGAAGTGAATAGCATTCTAGCTGCATCAAGGGTCAACTTCAGTAATCTGATTACGATAGTGTTTCAAATAATGTTTGTTAGATCACAACCATGATGCACATTTATGTTCCTATAAAATAGCACTTTTTAACACAGTCGCACTGAACTCAAAAGAAAAACGCATCATGGAAGTAGTGGAACAACTGCAGCAAGAGGTAAAGAAACTGAACAAAGAATTGGCGGGACAGGTTAAGAGTAAGTATTCGATATTTCGCTGCTCCATATGCAAAATGACACTGTTTTACTTTGCGTTTGTGATATGTTGGATTGCATTGTGTTGACAGGGCGGCGGAATATGCTAATTTTAAGCAACAACAAATATGTTATTCGTTTGGTGAAAGTATTAAAATGAGACCTGCTAAATGTAAAAAGCATGTTAAACCTATTCATGTCAACCATTCTAACTGCTGACTATGCATTCTATACATCCTAACAACATAAGGTTGTTCTAAAAGTATGTAGACATAGCAAGTGACTATCAAACTATCACAAACATTAAAACTATTTACAATGATGGCTCGGCAATCGAAAATGTCGATGACCACATATCAACAAAGGTACAAACAAAAACTTATTTGAAAACTATGTGTACGATTTTGCTTAGTACAATAGTACAAATGCGTTTAATTTAAATTGCCTTTTTCACAGAACATCGCCTTGGTACCACCAGACGTGATGCCGCTAAAAGCTGCAAGCAGATCTTGGGCAGTACCCCAGATGCAGCTAAGTGCGTATTTTTTAATAATGCATGTACTTCCATGGATCTATGTGAAATTGTGTTTCGTAAATACTACAACGATCGCAGTGTTAAGTGTGTCCAGTAACTTAGCAAATATTCCTTAGAAGTTGTGTGCTCACAAATAGTGCATTGTAAGTGTTTAAACGGGGAAGGCTAGTGTTGTGTATGGACTACATAAAACTGCCATACCAGCGTATTTATTGGTTTTATCATTACGTGTTATAGCGGCGAGTATTGGATATGCGCCTCGCCCGACTGCACAGATGTCCGGCAGCTGTTCTGTGATATGCGTAGTGGGGGATGGACGCTGATTGGTCAGCTTGGTGGCGTAGCTGACAACATCTACGAGAAGTGGCTGGTGGCAAACGTAAACACGGACATATTGCGACACCCTGCAATTACACCCGGTACATACGGGAGCATAGATGCGATCGACTTGGCCGTCAATTTCGCGCATCAGGTAAGTTTCAATTATTCAAATTCAGTTGCAAATAGCAGTGTTTGTTATCTCTGAATGCCGTTGTTTGTTTTCATTTCAAAAGGGTGCTTTTATTGTTCATAGAAAGGTACAATTATAGAAAATTGGCGATTAATTTCTGCTCAGATTACTGCTAGATATGCGTGCCATTTGTGGGTCATTTTATAATATAAACGTGTTTTATTACAAACACACATAGGTGTACAATTAATAATGCATATATTTCAAAATGTTTGGAAGAGTAAAGTTGGATCTTGGATTTGTCCAAAAGAGAACATTTAAAGTTTGCCGCGCAATATTGCTGTACCAGTGTGCTGTAATACAGCTTGCATTCATTAGAATGTGCATTATTTCGGTGGGATTGCATTTTTTCCGTGTACGGCAAACAATGTGTGCAGGTTGTGTCCCTATTTGCTCAACACATCCCTGCACCAATTGCCAAATCCAGGATTCACCTGTTTCCTACCTAACATTGACGTGTATATGCACATTGTAAAAGCTACACAAAAGTCATACTTTGGGGACTATGCACCTAGAAGAGTTACTAAAAAACTAACTATTTGGAACAACAATGAAGAATATCACGCCAGTGGTTTACTCAAATTGTTTTCTAAAATTTAGAGATTCTGGTGAAATTTTCGTTTTCCTGGCGGCTGACATATTAATCAGGGCGCTGAGGCTTTGCTAATGAACGATCAGCAGGTCTTGAACCTAGAAGCGGATATGACGTGGGTTCGTCGATCTCATGGAGGCCCACCTCGTATTCCACTATATAAAATTATTAAGTATACTATATTACATTAGCTTTAATATATATATATATATATATATATATATATATATATATATATATATATATATATATATATATATATATATTTATATATGCATTTATTATAACTGAAAGCACCCATTTGGGACTTCGCCACTAGATAATCACCCTTTTATTTAACATTGTTTTTACCACTGAACGCACCTTTTGGGTTCATTAATAAACTTTCCTTTTTTAGGGAAAATTGTGCCCTTTTCATAATTGCCATATATTTTGGGTCATTGCCATATCAGCAGGCTGTTTCATTGAAATTGCCGCTTTTTGACCTTGCCAAAAGTGAAAGTTTATAAAATGTAATCTATATGAACCGTACGATGGGCAGATATGAACAACACATGATCGGGGGCAATAATTGGGGGCAAGACAGGGGTAATTTATAGAGTTGCGTAATCTTCAAATAATATGTATAAACTACTTTGTTTCTTCAATGTGTCTTACCATAATGGTAGTTTTTGATGCTGAATAATCGGCATTTAGGAAAATAATTGCTACATTTCGCATGTCGTGTTTTCACTTTCAGATCCGCCTCAGCAGTGGAGAAAACAACACCGGTATGGGTCAGTTTTGGGTGGAGTGGGACTTGCCGTTAAACAGGGACGAAGACACTTTCTGGAGACTCTCTGTGGGCTCGAGCGCTGTAGAATCCGCGACGGAACACAAGGTCGAAGTACGAAGTTCGTTTGCACCGAAATACACTTGCTACCAGAATAAATATGGAATCGAGAATTTGGGAACAATCCCGGCCACCACAATGTCGACCGTAATTATCATGGCAAACAACGTGTGCATGGGTGTCAATGTGGTGACCCCTGGAACATCAGTGTGGGGTTTTAATATAAACGGCAATGAATATGACGCTCCGACAAGTAACCTCGATTGGCCTAATGTAGAAACCGGACCCCCGTTTTTGTCAGTGTGGCTGCGATAAGCAAAACAGTGTTTCTCGCGCTAGATGGTTGCGAACGTCTTTTCTGTAGGAAGATGCTCGCAACACCAAGACAAGACCTGATTTGTTTTAAGTGAACAGGTTGCAAACATCAATTACTATTGAGCGAGTTACAGAGACTGGTGTTGTGGTGGAACGCACATACAAACAGTTGACGAACCAGATCGCACTGTACGGTCATGCTTCTAGTGTGAAATTAGTGAAGAAAGGTCTTAGCATCCACACGCAACCCTCTCAGAAACGGAATGAACCTACCCAACCAAGGCAATTAATGTATTCTGACAATCAAGTTATATCTAGCTACTTTGCTAGCAACTCTCACAATGGGCTGATTATTGTACTATATTCGCTATGTACCTCCTCCTACTGACTAACCTCGTGAGTTTCAGAGTGCCAGTCATAGTACTATATGTGGTACTTTTATCTTGCAATCAAACAATTATGTTGAACTGCATGGCTACGTAACTACCAAAATACAAAAATCACGTGCATGCACATCGGTCGAAGTATCGATTCGACACAGCACAATCAATAAACAATTGAGTGCTCGATAATTGTTCTCCTTAGTAAACTGAACTATGTAGTGTCAACATTAAGTAATCTAGGGCTATACTTAGATGACACATTTTTTGCTCGATAAGACAATGACTTCATTGTCCACTTGCCACCTGGAACTTGTAAGTTTGTTAATTAAATTGTTAATTAATTTCTTTAATGAGCCTTATTCACACGTATAGCGTATTTTGCTTATTTGTCCGCGTAATATCCAAGATCGTAGATCATGAAAATCACGGAACAGCATCATTAGCGGGTCACCATCGCAATGCTAGCGCAATAGTATAAAACTATCTTAATAGTAGTGTAATAGCGTCAACAGCAATCTTACTGATAGACTATACTAATATACTACCCGTGAATCCACCAATGTTTCTAGACACACAGCGTTAAAAAAAACTGAAGAATATTTGCTGAAACGTGTGGTGGGATTACAAGCAATATGTTATGGCAATTAGCCATTTCAAACTGTATAATATACATTCAACTGCAATGAAGAACGGGGCGCTTTAGATAGTTTTCTGGTGTATATTGTGATACCAAAATGTGCAACAAACCACTGTTCTGTGCACATGAATGCATGACATCGTGTAGAACTACGATAACAGTTGCAGCGTATACGGGAACCGCTATGGTATTGTGCACATGTGTACCACAGTGGTTGGCACTGTATACTATACAAAAGGGCTAATTTATGCAGTAGGCCGTATACTCATTGCTACTGTCTATGAATGGTCCACGTAAGGCAAATTATATTTAGCCACGGCTGATGACTTGACCGCGATTTGACCGTGATACTGGTCGAACAAAAGCCTAATCATCTCACTGCGTTTACGGGCATAATTATGAGAATCCAAAGATCCCATTATGACTCAATTCGGCCGTAGATGGCCGGCTAAAAGGCCTATTGTACTCAAGTATGCCGTAGCCGGACAGCTCGTATCACCAAATTAACATAAATACATGTGACGATCTGTTTATACAGTACCATCGTACTGCACTAGACCAGATATCAGAGCGAGTCCTGCGTATTTCATATACTTCATTGCACGGTTCTTTGTCTTGCAATTTTACGATATTTTACTTCCAGGTTGATGGTAGTCAGAACTATTGAGTCGGTACCCATTTCGATGATTTCTTGCACCATGAAAAACATAGTTTATGAACATGGCACATTAGCAGATTATTACGCTAGGCATAGGCTCAAACGTCTTTGTAATTTTCTCGAAAACAAAATTAGAGGACTTGAGTTTTCATGTGTTCCGAATCGTATGATGGACGAGAAGGATCATCGCAGCTGTGCGTTGAATGTGGCAATAGGATTGAGCAATGGCGCTACGGTGCACTGCGATAGAAACATGGAACGATTGAGCATATGCTATAACATAACTTTATCTTATCAATACAATACCTTATATAAAAAGCAGTTTGTAGAATGTAGTTTAAATAATAACATAGCAGTTATATGTTGTAGCTGATATAATTTCAAATCATGAAAAAGGTAATTTTTTTACTCATAAAAATATCATCACATAAATAAATAAATATATACATATGGTTGATTGCGCCGAAACGGGTTGTTTCCATCGTCGCCGCCAGGGGTTTGTGATTACATCGGTACCCCTGGCTGATAACTCTGAAAACGTGGAGCTTCATGTTCCTCAGTTAACCAATAGCGGCTGTCCCTGGGATTTTGAAAGCTCTTATAGGGGAACTTAACTTTGGTTGGTAGTGTATTTAATTGTGTGTGTGTGTGTGTGTGTGTGTGTGTGTGTGTGTGTGTGTGTGTGTGTGTGTGTGTGTGTGTGTGTGTGTGTGTGTGTGTGTGTATATACACGCACACGCACACCACACCACACCACACCACACACGCACAAGCACACGCACACGCACACGCACACGCGCACGCACAAACACACAAACAAACATATGCACAGCGAATCGGTTGTCTGTCAAAATGATATGTGCCAACATTCACAATAGAAACAACCGTGCAGGAGAGGACTGGCGCATGACATGCAAACTGGGCTCTCTACTTGGGGTCGTGCATGACGTAGCACGGAGAAAGCACCTGCGGCTGTGGCTTTCCAGAAGCTGTGGTCTCTGTGGGTCAGATACCACCGTGTATACCAATACCTCCGACTACGACTGTGTATTGCGTTTACAGTCCCCGTGCTCACATACAACATGGGGACGGGGGAACTAACGCCATCGGAATGGGCCAGGTTTGACGCATTCCACCGTCGTCAGCTGAGACAGGTCATCGGCATCAGAAACCCTCAGCGAATGTTGAACAACGCCCTCTACCGAACATGTTCGTGCAACCCACATAGTTTGTCTGCCATCAAAGCTCGGTGGAGTCTGTTTGGACATGTGCTTCGCATGCCACGTGAAGCCCTTGCGCAGCTGACTTACATATTGTTAATTTGGCACAGTTAACGAAGTTATGACAACAGGTCGGCACCTGTATACTCACCAGATGGAGGGACTGGCTTTTCTCATACTGTAGCTTCCATAAGGTGGCGCCACTACCTAGCGCCCTCGCTAGTCATTGGTTCCCTGCGTATATGGGCCACTCTCCAAATGTGTCTGACAGTTTATTTTGCATTGTCCATGTTTTATTCGCATCACTGTGTTCAAGCATAACTTGAAGCAGAACATGATAACTGTCGCATAACAGTATATTATTTAAATTCCAGCATTTATTTACATTTATTTAGGGTGTTAAAATAAACTTTTAGCGTACCGGCTTGATTCAAGGCAATAATCTATATGACATCAATGTAGCCAAAACGTGACGTGCCACGTGGAATTCCTTATTTTGTGTCTTACCCAAACGGAAGAGTAATTTCCCAACAGTCGCGCATAGCTTATTCTGGAACCGATGTCTTCACTACATTCCTTGCACCACACAGAAGGTCAACAAAGAGCCCAGCCCTCGCTGAAGTCATAGTGCACTAAGAAAGGTTAGGTGACAGCGTCACCGTTAATATAATTTCAATCGCTCATGCTGTAGTCTAGCATTGTCGACTGTTGCGCCGTCTGAATTCAGCGATTCTGGCAAAATGCATGGCTTCAATGTTACAGATAGGGGCATCGTTGATTTAATTCATTCATATTTCCGCTATATTTACGTGCATAATTATTGTTTGATGAAATGTCGCCAAGACACTTACTGGCAACATGTTCAGCAAATCGACAGTTGTCAATGAACAAGCTAGATAGAAAAAAGGACAAACAGCACAAAGATACTCTCCGGAAATAAACGGGTGATGCAGACTAGTTCGGGTACTGCTGCGTTGCTTCGGCTTCCACTTCTCCCTATGAGCACCACTTTCTCTTTACCTGTCAACCTCCTCCGTCTTTGTCACATCTCTCTTAATGCAGTCTTCCCACATTAATTATGGTCTTTCTTCCTATAGCCTTTCCATGCACTAAACCATCCTTCTATTGTCCACTCCCTCGCATTCCTTTCCACTTACCAACCCTTCATCTCGTATCATTGCTCTCCGTCTATCTTTCGCCCTCTATCTTTCTTTGCCTCCCTCCCTCGAATCCCTCACATAATTCCTCCCTGACCGTCTTGATCCAGTTTCTCTGAACTGACACTCTACATGCATCATGTCTCCCTGAAAGTCACCTGTCTCCCTGAAAGCGTATCTTCTCCCGGGATACCTCCCATCACCCTGACTATCTCCCGTTTCCCTGAATGCATACCATCTCCCTGAATGCTTCCCGCCTCACGTTGGCGGGGAAACCAACACAATTTGTTACTGGAAAAAAAATAGTCACACGTTGTAGGGTATTATATATATATATATATATATATATATATATATATATATATATATATATATATATATATATATATATATATATATATATATATATATATATATATTATAATGTTTTACACTTTTGTCCACCATTTTCACACACAAACACAATTGACGTTTAATACATGTCTAATAATGCGTCGTTAACACATATCAAATTAATCTAAGATGTCAACCAAACAATAAGAGTCATAGATAGTTATTCCGTAATATCAGATAATCAACATTTAACCACTCCGCTCCGAAATATGACACATGCATGGTATCAAGTATCTTAGCAAAATGTCCATCCCATCACATAGTACAAAAGTGCTCTTTCCTATTATTATTATTATTGTGCACATGTCTTGCTTCCAATACATGTTCAAGTGCAAATCATGTGTGTCCATTTCAACTGGTTTACGCATAGACCACTCTTTGTGGCAGTAAGTACACATACTAGGCAACATGTACGTGCATGTTTTAGTAAATATAATTTCTAGAGTATATCGGTTAACGTAAATGGAGATTACAAGACTCTCTCAGTCTCTTTTAAAGTGTCAACTGATTCATTTTCTGTAAGCAAATTTTCAGAATAGTTTTTCGCTGAAGATCGACATCTTTCTGATTCCAATAACCCAATTTGTGGGGGTTGACGAAAAAGAAACGTCAACGTAAAATTACATGATGACAATGTCAAACCTACATGTAAAAGAAAAAATATTCTTGGATGACAATTAACAAATTACATTAATATTAAGTTGAAACATTTAGAGCATGTTATCATTTATATCATTTCGCCGACTAGTATTGTCCTCCTACAAAAAACTAAGATTAAGTCACATGCAGGTGCTGGCTAGGTCACGCCATCCAAAAACATAATGCCCTCGCATATTAACGAGATACAAGGTGGATGTGTTGTGGCTCGATGCATTTGATGCACGTGATCCTAAGGGATTACAAAATAAATCACAGGTGATATGTGTTGACAATTCACTTTCAGCTGTAGGCATATGATAACTGTCAACTGTATTTAGGCTATTATATTTTTCATTAGGTTCTTCGATTCACGTTCAGCTGTTCACTTTGAATTGTAGATAAGCTATAGCACTGGGCATGGATGTTAACGATTCACTGTGAACAATTGTATTGGCAGTGGGTTTGGGAAATCAGCTATGACATGTGATGTAACTGGATATTGGGCTGGTAAATACATTATGAACTATAGACGCAAGGTTATATATATCAAATATTAGATGATAACACACAATGTGATGTACGTTGGTGAACTATAGACGCAAGGTTATATATATCAAATATTAGATGATAACACACAATGTGATGTACGTTGGTGACGGAATTGCGCTTAGGGTTGTGGAATATGTGTATTTTGCAAACATTTAATATCTCACCACTGACGTGTGTCGTTGTCACCATGTCATTCCACGTCTCTCTTGTTGAATGTTGTGACCGTCTGTCAACGTGCAAAGAACCGACACATTAAAAATAGAAATACAGATATATTACAGTTAAGTTGACAATGAAATGTAGACAACGAGTGCTGGTGAATAGCCTAGTTACACATAGTTCTTTGCATAATGCTTTCTTGGTACAACCCGATAATAGGGCATCGTATGACCACAACAAATCGTGCTTGGGATCTCAGAGAAGGACTATTGCCATACCAAACCTCGGTAGGCCATGCGCATCAGCCTTGCCAGGCTATCTGGGGAAGGACATTCTGATTACAAAGTGAACAGGGGCCTATGGGAAGTGAAACTTGGAAGACAAAACCACTGCATGGAACTTCACGGGCAACGCCGTCTATAAAGGGTAAGTAAACGACACACAGGTACGTCGTGTCATGGATATATCAGTGCGACCGACGCACCAGAACTCATGTACCTACGAAAAATCAGACAAAAATAAAAAACCACCCAACCGGCAAGGGCTTTCATTCGATGTCAGGTATGCAAAAACTATAGTGGAATTATGATTCTCTCGATACCAGGGAAGGTCCGAAACAGAATCGTCATGGGTGCTAAAAATGACACTCGACTCAAAACAAAGGGACTACTAGGCAGGCTTCCGTCAGGAAATATCATGCACCGACTAGATAGCAACACTTCGCATTCTTGATATAGGGTTTTATACTGTCACCATTTCTATTCCTGGTCGCCATTAAATTTGTTGACATCTCGTGACCATAACATACGTGTACAATTCTTGATCTTCACAATATCATAGATATGACCACAACATTCGATCACATCGATATTACCATTCTGTGGTATATACTTTGTGTGTCATTTCAATCAAATATTGAAATACCTATTCATATTACAACGGCGGAACATCGCCACATGTTTATGCATTAGACACGTGCTTGTCACATGCTGTTCCAAAATTATGCTTGACTTAGCAATGCTAAAATAAACTTAGTAAAATACAGGGATCAATTAATTAAGTGAACGAGAAGACGAAGTGAACATTGGAGTATAAGAGCATTGATGACAACACATCAAATACTTTAATTGTCACTATTTATTAAAAATAATTACAGTTAAACATAGCAAACATAAACAAATGCAAATAGCTAGATCACAAATGTTTCGATATGTATAACAATCTTAGTAGCAAACACAAAAATAGATTCAAAGAGGAATAAACGTGACTGTAACACACATATATATATATATATATATATATATATATATATATATATAATATATATAAATATGTATGTATGTATGTTTGTATGTATGTATGTATGTATATTATGTATGTATGTATGTATGTATGTATGTATGTATGTACGTATGTATATATATATATACATACATACATACATACATACATACATACAAACATACATAAATATACATACATACATACATACACACATAATATACATATGTACCGCAGTACCTGATTCCATTGTATCATTAAATACATTAAAGCTACCGTACACGTGGCTGCGCCATCTTACAGACATTTGTTAGTCTACCAAAAAGATATATATATATATATATATATATATATATATATAAATATGTATGTATGTATGTTTGTATGTATGTATGTATGTATGTATGTATGTATGTATATTATGTATGTATGTATGTATGTATGTATGTATGTATGTATGTATGTATGTATGTATGTATGTACGTATATATATATATATACATACATACATACATACAAACATACATAAATATACATACATACATACATACATACATACATAATATACATATGTACCGCAGTACCTGATTCCATTGTATCATTAAATACATTAAAGCTGCCGTACACGTGGCTGCGCCATCTTACAGACATTTGTTAGTCTACC